>JANAVB010030814.1:8410763-8638263 GCA_029216955.1 Iris pallida
TTGAAATTTTGTAATTTATTATTTATTGATATTTATTTCACATTATGATTTTGGTAATTTTTAATCATTTTAAACTATTTAAAAACTGTTTAAGTTATGACTTGTGATTTTGATGTGCTGCTAGTGAAACCCTAGAGACTGCATGACCTAGAGCCTAACCATGTCATTAGGATAATTTATTATCATTTTTAGCCTAGGAGTAATTTGGTCATTTTGGCTTATTAGAATTATTGATTAAAATATTGGATTGGTGATTCCTAGTTTGGACTTTGACTCATTGAGCCTTGTAGACTAGCCTAGTGGCTAACCCTAGTTGTGGTAACCCTAGTCTAACTTGAGTTAACCCATTTTAGTCACTTAGAATTTAGTTTTGGAATAGGAGGATTAGGTTTAGTGAAATCAAGTCATGACTTAAGGTTTAATGAAATGACTGATGACTTCATGACTTAAGGACTTATGACTTAAGCCCATAGCCCATTAGACTAAACCCTAACCCTAATTTTCACTTTATGACCAGCCACTAGGGCTCCCCCTTCCCTATAAATAATCTCTTAATTAGTTCTTGCCTCTTTTATGTCATTTCAACACATAGAGAAAAGAAAGGTTTGTCCATTCTTCCCCAACCCATAGATTATTCATTTTAAATCTTTTTCCACTCTAGTTTCTTGTATTAGAGCCTAATACTCTCATATTTTCTGATTGTGGAGATTAATCTCAGTTTTTATGCAATTGGAGCTTTGGACTAGCAAGGAGGAGACCCCCATTTGAAACTTTTTTGCTTTTTGCACCTATAGGTAAAACTCCACAAATTGATCTAATATTTGTTTTCTTTGCATTTATGGCTAGATCTAGGAGTCCCCTAGCTATCCCTAAAGTTTGGGTTAATTTCGTGTCCGTTTGATGTCCGTATCGGGCACGTGTCAATGTGTAAGTGTAGGGTTTGTTAGAATGCCTCAATAGGAATTATTTTGTTAATTTTGAAAACTAGTTGAATGGATATGTGTTTTATACATGGTTATTATTTTCGTGTCCTACTGAGCACATTTTTGGACACTTTTCGTGTCCAAAAATTGGACACACGCGCGCACGAGGACACGTGCACTGTCCTGCATCTCGGGCTGGATAACTCACTGTATCGGACACGAGGACACGCCAAATTTTGGGAGGATGTCAGGGCATTGACTGCCATGGCCCTCCCAAAATTTGAGCCCATATGGTTGCGTGTGAGAGGAGTTCTCCTCCTCGCACTGGCCGCACTGGTCGCGCATGCGGGCTGTGCACGCACAAATTTGCGCCACTGACACGGCTTTAGAACTGACACGACACATGTCTAGGACACGGTGCAGGGCCATAGACACATATCCCTATAAGGGGCAAACACGTGTACATGACCACAACATGTGTTACGCAAGTGTCGTGTCCTAGAGTGACACACACGCGTGCACGATGATGTATGCCTATGCGAGTGTCTGTGTGTGTTCGAACAGGATTGGATGTGCCGTGTCCTGTCGTGGGGACACCACAAGACTCGTGTGGCTCTATGACCCACCACTATTACCAACTATTTAATTTGCAATTAACAAGTTTTTGTGGTTCAAAATTCAGATTTCCCCTATTTGACTGATACAGTGTACCCAGGTTCTGTTTCTTCAAAATTATATATTTTCAAACCATTTTTCCTGATCAAATTGCCATATTAAATTACTTAAACCTGTAATAGAATACTGAATGTTGGATTATGTTTGGTGTTTGAAAAATGGATGTTGGAAAATGGGGTTGGACTGATTTTGTTAACTGATATATAGGAACTGTCATGCACTGTTTTGAACTGTTTTAAATTTTCGAAATATAAATGTGTTTTCAAATCTTTTTCCTGATTTAATCACCATATTAATTCGTATACATGTAATAGTTTACATTTAGGTTAGTTTATGATTTGTGTGGGATTTTGGATGATAGGTTTTCGAAATGGATATTGAATGTTTGAATTGCTATGAAATTGTCACTGTTTTCAGTTTTTTCCTGAGATTGCAGTAATGATCATATTTCATTACACCACTATCACATTCTCATTGATTCTCCGAGTTCGATTTTGCATTTCCTGATAACAAATATGTTAACTGTCATGTTAGATTCACATACATTTATGTTAGTTCACTAATAGGTTCATTCATGATATGTCACAAGTTTACATGTCAGGATTTAGAGTCATGTTTGGGTTATATATATGCATGTGAGGTTGCAAACCTGAGTTAAGTTCTGAAATTGTAAACCATGTAAATGTGTTTTCCCTGAGATCCTAAACTGCCATATCTGAGATTTGGATTAAATCCTAAATTATTTGTTGAGTTTATGATTGTGTTGAGGGTTGTTTTCGAAGAGGGTTTAGGACTGTTAATTGTCAATGCACCCTATTAGCTAGCTATGTATCATCCAATCACTGATTTCAGTTTTTCTATGCATCACTCACTCACTCACCCCTCAACCTACCATCATTGTTCCCTATTGTGACACTAGCACCTAAAACTGAGAACACTATCCCTGTCACTTGACACACACATGTGGTATCACACTCTCACATGTACAAACAGTCACACACACACCATGCACACATGCTCTACACACACACCCACATGGTTGCATGTACACATAGACACATATCCACATGTGTCTCTCCCTATCACTCTATATATATATATATATATATATATATATATATATATATTTATATATATATATATATATATATGTGTGTGTGTGTGTGTGTGTGTGTGTGTGTGTGTGTGTGTGTGTGTGATATATTATACATGTGGTCTAAGAGTAAATGTGATTATTTATATAAATTAGATATATATTTAATATGTGATATGTGTGTGATGTATGATATAGCCTATGGCTCATAGCCTGTGTATATGGCATAAATGCCAGTGAATGCGTGTTGTGGCTTGTATAGCCTAGTTTTGATGTGTGCTTGCTAGAATAGGCTGGCTAGGCTTAGTGAGACTTGTTTGGGTTAGGCTTGACCTAGTTGACCTAGTTTGACTAGTGTAGTTGACTAGAGTTGACCAAGAGTTGACTTTAACCTAGTTTGACCTAGAATTCATGTAGTTTGCATAGTAGCTTTCATTTTTCTTGTATTGAACATGTCATAACCCATATTACTCTGTCTAGGACAGTGTGACTCCGGTGTAGACATATGATATTATACTACTTTTTCAGAGTATCAGGTGAGTACATTCTCTGATAGTTCTCTCATTTATTTGTCAATTACTGTACTTCAGTTCTAGTTAGTTGTATGTGATTCTCTGTTACCACACGTATGGATATTTTTGGATTCATGTATGCGACACACATACCATATGGTCTGGTCTCTATTACTGGTATCATCATGTCTGGCTTCTATTACTGGAATCATCTACTGGAATCACCCTGGAATCACTTGCTGGTATCATCACGTTTGGTTGGACTCATCTCGATTCTCGTGTCATATTCTGGATTCACTTGTATTTGCTGGGAGGGGAAATACTTGAGTAAGACATGTAGACATACCCCAATCTGGAATCTCCCAACTGGAATCTACTGGAATGATAGCCATCTCACACCCGACCAGGTGTGTGATGTGCCGTATTACCTACAGCCGTTTACATGTCTATCTCGGTATTTAAAACACACTGTTAGAGTATAGTCTGGATCACCCTGGAATCTTTGATCACTGACTGGACTCACCTTATACCGGACTCATTTTGTGCTGGAATCACCTGGTATTGGATTATATAGTCTGGACTCACACATGACTCTTTTATACTGTCTGGACTTATATCATGCTACTCTAGTTCAGCTAGATTATTTTACAGTCTTCATTGCCATGTTTCTCTTCTTGTTTAGTTACTTTTCTTTCCTTGTACCTTAACTATTCTCTATATCATTACCTGTATAAAACTGCCATGATTCATCAATATAACTATCTATAACTGTTTATAGTTCTCTGTTATTTATTTGGGATTTTCTTGATGAGTTGTACTCGTTCTTATCCTGACTGGACCTGTTGAAATATTACAGATACTTGCGCTGAGGATACATGCCCTACATATTATGGACCCGGAGACGGGACGGCTACCCTTGGCCCCGACACTCAGGAGTGATCGGAATTTAGTTTAGTAGACTAGCATCTGTTTTTCATGTTGAACTTGTTGTATTGATTTGAGACTTGTGTAGTATTTGAGATTGTTGAGAGTTGTTATTATTTTAGTAGTTGTCTTTCTATTTCTTAGTTATTTCTTCTGTGTTATCTTATCGTGCTTAGACTGTGATTAAGTTACAATATCTTATACTTGTCCTCCGTTCGGAGTTGATCATGATGAGTACATTATATATTGCGTGAGTTGTTGGTTAGATAGTAACCTAGGACAGCGTTCTACCGCCGACACTGTGGCGTAAGCTGGGCGCTGTTACGTACTCGTACCCTCACAGTGGGTGCGGGTCGTGACATCGCTCGCACCGCCTCTGTAGCCGGCTCCCCTATATATATATATATATATATATATATATATATATATATATATATATATATATATATATATATATATATATATTTCGCTTAATCCAGAAAACCTGATAATCCCTTGGCCGATTTGAGGAGTTTTCTTTCTTGGAGAATCTCGACTTACCGAATCGATTGCGGACAGCCCCGACCTCTTTTTCATGCGGCATTTTTTTATTGGATTCTTCTTGAGCTAAGCTTTCATAATTTATAATTTATTTATGAATACTTTACTTCTGAATTTCTGGGAAATTATTTTAGTGTTGCTTGTCCAAAACTCGATACGTTGTACGGTTTTCGAGATCCCGGGAGATCCCGAACTCCAATTCGTGATCTGTTTGAAGTTTTGGGAAGCTAACACGACGATCTTCGACATATAAATTTTCTAGAATTCTATAGGTTTTTTTCTATTTTATTTATTAAGTTGAACTCAGATTTGATCGATAAATCACCGATGTGGTCAAGGTTAGCCATAACCGCGATATCTTTTGACCAAAGCGTGATTTTGCGGCATAATCGATTCCGATGCACTCCTGGAACTAAAATCTACAAGATACACTTTCAAAATCTTGAGTTCATGATGTTTGACTAGATAGTCAATGGTACGCCTCGATTTGCGTGACATGGTTTCCAAAATTGGAAATATGACTTTCTATAGCCAAATTTTCTTGTTTAAGTTATATTTTAGATTATTATAGGTTAGATTAGGTTTTTAAGTGAATTATTCCAGAATTAACTATTATTAGATAAGTTAACCCATTAGCCATTTATTTCATGATTTTAGAATTAGAATCTTAGAATTGACTTGTGGTTTTCGTGCAAGGTTTATGGTACGATGTACGATATGGGTTGATAGCTTCTAGATCGGCGTTCCTCTTATCCTCGACTTGTGACTACATTTTGTTCAAGGGTTCAGGAAAGTACAGTATTACACTATGTTTTAGTACATTATAACGCTTTCTTTATTGTTTCTTTGTTTGATATTTCGTTGAAACATTGTTTGATATTCCATTGAGACATTGTTTGATATTCCATTGAGACATTGTTTGATATTCCTTTGAGACACGATGATGACATGGTAGGCTTATTGTATCCTTCCTATCGTATCATTGACCTTTATTGATTGTTAGTGAGTCGGGAGGGAAAATACTCGGTAGGTGCGTGAACAAACCAAATTAATGTTAATATGGATAGCTAAGTCATACACTTCACGTATGGGTTAGCCGTATCAAAAATGTGGATAGCCATCGTATGACGTGTCGTATTAGCCTAGCCATTTACGTATCAAAAGGTATTTCACACACACGTGGTTGTTTCCATTGTTCTTGATCGCAGTTCAGTTCTTTATCTTCATGTTTCTTTTCCATCAGCTTACTCGTTCGTGATTATTGCTTTCCATGTCTAGTTCATATCTTGCTAGTTCTTTATATATTCTTTGTTGTTACTATTTCTTATTGTTTCTATCTTATTTTATGCTAATAACATTAAATCTATTATGCTTGTACCCTGCTCCTTTTCTGACTGGATCGTTAATATAGGCGAGGATAACGAGTATCTCTACACTTCTTATTATGTACCACCCGAGGATAGTGCTGGCAATATTGGTACCGAGACTCAGGAGCCATTATCGATCCCTGGAGGGATCTACGTTTACCTTTTATTATGCTTTAGTTTTCCTTTCTTAGTTGGACCAAATTTGTTCCCGGATGGACCATATTATATTCTGGATTTTAGTCTCTTTGTTATTGGATTTGGATATCATTATTTTTATTATCTATCATACTCTTATTTCTTTAGTTTGTGTTATTGCTGAGTATGATTTGTATCTGTGATCACTTGTATTTTTGGAGGATTTATTATGTATATTAGACAGCGTTCTACCGCCGATACCGCAACGTAGGCTGGGCTTGGCTACGAACTCGTACTCGATTATCCGGGAGCGGGTCATGACAGGAGTTGATATGCCTACAAATTTAATTTGAATATATGGCTACATTTGTATCGAAGGAAGAAAGGTATCCTTGGAAGTCATTATCCTGGATATCAAAGAGTACAATATAATACTGGGCATGGATTGTTTGGGTGCTTGCCATGAACTATAGAATGTGTAGATAAGAGAGTTGTGTTCAGTCTATCATGCAAAATAGAGTTCTCATATTCGTGCGACACAAGTTCGAATACAGCCATAGAGGTATCGACAAGGCGTATGTTGCGTTTCGGTTGCGAGGGATACATGGAATCTATTAGAGATACGATGAAGGATGTTGCAGATGCAATATAGACTGAAGTCATGGCAGATTTCTACGATGCTTTTTTATACGAAATGCCGGGATGCCGTCGGATCGAGAAATAGAATTCAGCTTCGACACCTTTTCGGATACTCGGCCGATATCGAAAGCACCTTACCGAATGGCCCCAGCATAACTTCAAAAACTGAAGGCACAAGTACAAGAGTTACTAGACCATGGATATAATCACCCTAGCATCTCTTCATGGGGAGATCTCATATTGTTCATGAAAAAGAAAGGTGGATCGATGCGGCCATGCATCGATTATAAAGAAATAAACAAGGCCACCGTACGAAATAAGTACCCATTGCCATGAGTCAACGACTTATTCGATCAACTTCAAGGTGCTGCAATATTTTCAAAAATCGATCTTCTTTTAGGCTACCATCAGTTGAAGATCAAGACCAAAGATGTTTTGAAGTCAGCCTTCCGCACTCGTATGGTCACTACGAGTTCCTGGTGATATGTCGTTCGGTTTGACGAACTCCCCAGCTACCTTCATAGATATGATGAACTGAGTCTTCCGACCATTAATAGACAAGTTCGTGGTCGTGTTCATCGATGATATCCTCATCTACTCGAAGAACCGGGAAGAGCACGCAAAGCTTTTGAAGATGGTACTGTAGACTCTGCGTGAACATCAACTATATGCAAAGCTAATATATGTGAACTCAAGATGAGGAGCGTGTCGTTCCTCAGGCACGTTATCTCTGTTGAAGGCGTCATGGTCGATCCCAAGAAAATTGAAGCACTGGTAGATTGGAAACAACCTAACTCGGCTAGCGACATTCGGAGTTTTCTAGACTTGGCGGGCTACTACCGAATATTCGTGAAAAACTATTCCAAATTAGTCTGACTCGCCTCACATAGAAAATGAGTTGCATTCAAATAGAGCGACTGTGAAACTATCATCCACGAGTTAAAGTAATGGCTCGTCTCAGCTCCAATCCTTTCACTTCTGGATGGATTAGAAAGGTTTTAGATCTTCAGCGACGCATCAAGAACTGGCTTAGGATGCGTGCTCATGTAAAAGGATAAAATGATCTCTTATTTTTTGAGGCATTTGAACCAGCATGAGAAAAATTGCCCAATAAATGACTGAAAAATGGCGGCAATTGTGTTCGTGTTGAAACTCTGATGGCAATACCTCTATGGTGTGGCTTGCAGAATATACACGGATCACAAGATCCTCAAATATTTATTCACCCAACGGGAATTAAACTTACGACAGCGGTATTGGCTCGAGCTCATAAAAGACTACGACCTAACGATCAAGTATATGCAGGACAAGGGAAATGTCGTAGCAGATGCTCTGAGCAAAAAGTTTATGGTATCACTAGCCCTAAACAATAAGTTACGATAAGACTTAACAGCGATGGGTATCGAACTCTGAGTTTAATATCGATGGGGTACAATTGGCTCAATTGCAGCTTGAGTTGAGCACGACAAGATAGAATCGAAGGACGATCCATTCATAAAAAAGATGCGTGAGCTGATCTTAACAGAAAAGGTGACCGACTTTGTGGAGGACAAAAATGGGATGATGTGAGTAAAAGAAAGAATGTGTATTCCTGAAAATATCAAACTTAAAAACATTTCTGGCGGAGGCACATTATGCGAAGTATTATTTGCTTCCTGGGAGTACCAAGATGTACAAAGACTTGCCACGGCCTTTCGGTGGTATGCCATGAAGAGAGGTATGGCTACTTTTGTATTACGGTGCATGGTTTGTCATCAAGTGAAAGCAGGATACCAAAGGCTAGACGGAGAGCTGCAGAACCTCGCCATTCCAGAATAGAAGTGGGACAACATCGCAATGGATTTCATCATAGGTTTTTTGAAGACGTCGTGGGGGAATAATACGATTTGGGTTATTATTGATAGATTGACCAAGTCCACTCATTTTATTGCAATCAAAGTAGCATGGAGCATCGATCGGTTAGCACAGATCTATATTGATAAGATTTTTCGACTACATGGGGTATCGGTCATGATAGTTTCAGACAGAGACAGACGATTCCTATCATGTTTCTAGACAAGCCTGCAAGCTGCAATGGGAACCAAGCTGAACTTTAGTATTGCATACCATCCCTAGACTAAGGGTTAGACAAAGAGGGCAAATCAGATACTGGAAGACATGTTACGATAGTGTGCGATAAATCGAAAGGCTAGTTGGGACACGTACGAGGTACTCTGTGAGAGGAAGTGTCGATCACCACTATGCTGGGATTAGTCGGTGACCAACAGGTACTTGGACCGAAACTGGTGGAGTAGGCCGTCGAGAAGATCCGCATGATTCGAGACAAACTTCGCATTGTGTAGACAGAAGAGTTATACAGATCTCCATCAATGACAACTAGAATTTCTGGTTGGGTACCACGTATTCTTAAAAGTCACATTGAGGCGAGGTGTAATGTCGTTCGAAGTTAAGGGCAAATTAAGTCCAAGATTTGTAGGACCTTTTGAGATCCTCGAGAGAGTGGTAGCTATAGCTTATTAGATTGTGCTACCCCCTTCCTTGGCTGAAGTGCACGACGACTTCCATATTTTGCAACTTCGAAAGTACGTGCATGATCCAAGTCACATGGCTAGTTTTGATCAGTTAGAGCTACGTACAGACTTTTCCTACTCGGAGGAGCTTGTTCAAATTTTGGAGAATCGGTCGATGTCCTTGGTTCGCATGCTATGGCGTAACCATTCAGCTGAGTAATCGACATGGAAAATTGAGATAGAGATGAAGGAGAAGTACCCTTCATTGTTTGTCTAATTTGATGTCAGAACCTTGTTCTTAAGTTTCGGGACAATTTTTTCTTAGTAATATATTATGTAGTGCCCCGTTCCTATTAGGTGGCGCACTATATAATGGACTCGTGGCGAGTCAAACTCGATCAAAAGCTTAGATGGCTAGTCTGACTTGATCGGGAGCTCGGTATACAAAAAACTTTTTTTGTCATCAAATAAATTGATTTAGACGAATACTATGAGAACCGTTCCAACTAATGGGTTGGCTTCTGTTGGAATAATTCCTAGATGCAGCAGACTGCGTCTCGACAAGTAAGCTCTAAATAAGAGTCCCTTAGATGGGACCAAGCTACTGTATGGTTTTCTTGAAGTATTTGCTGCTTGGTTTTGATGAATATGTTTTCGCGTCAATTTCTACGTTCATTCTAAGAATTTTGAAATGAAGGATTGAAGAAGGATTTCTAATACAATATTGGTGCCATTTTAAGAGCTCGCTTAACTGAAGTTTGATCATTGTGAAGCGCTCCTACTCTCGGCACATTCAATACTCAATGGGTGGTTCCGCCCCTTATTTTCTACTCCTTACCGCAAATAAAATTCGTATTGTCTTGATACGTTCAAATAGACGATGTGAAGTTAAATGCATGATGTACCACTAAGCTAAAAAAAACTTGGGATAACTGTAGCAATTTAGAGTAGTTTTGTTCTAAATTCAAAATGATAAGCTTCACACTCGAAGCGATCAGTTAAGGTTCAAAAACCATGAAACTGCTTAAGACCCTAAAGTTATAAGATTCACACTTCAAAGAGAGAAGTTACGGTTCAATAAAAGAAGTAAACTATTTTATGGAAACGAATATAATGAAACGTCGGTTGTGGCATGGTGCCTGGGGGTATTTGGTGCCTACGGATCGCCAAATGAAAACATACGACTTCGAAAAAAATAAATTGTTGCATGAGTATAATGATAATGTTGTTTAATACTGTCTCAAGTTATACATATGTTTCATCAACTTCAAAATACTTCAAAATATGAATAGCTTCAAAATACTTGCATGGTCATGGATAACTTGTGCATAATATATTTCCTTGAAGCGGTATCTGAGACACCAAAATTGAATCGACCTAGGAAAAATTTAAGATTTCGTGCTCGACACGAGGTATTACAAGACCTCCAGGTGGGCTTGCAACTCAGACTAATAGAGCAAGAGCACGTTGCCATGATTCTTTCATGGTGACATAACACCAATGACTACAAATAAGATAGATGGAATGCTCACCTATTGTCTTATGCAGTTGGCAAGTATTATCTATGTTTCTATGCAGGGACAAGCACGACCGTAGTAAGAATGATATGAAATGCTATATTTTACTATTTTGAATACGCCAATGATATAAATTGTAATTCATGTAATTCTAAATAGAAAATTAACTTTGAATGCATGCTTCCCTTAATAAGAAGTATCAGTTTAGACAAGTGGGTTCATCTCGCTCACTAGTGCATTCCCAAATATACTAATCTCCAACTCAATAGGTGGCAAGAACCTTGAGGGTATACGGTACTAGGCCCAAGCTGAAGTTCGGGGAAGCATTTTGAAGCTCTTCATATTTTAAAGTATTTTGAAGTTGATGCATCTCGACGGCTTTCAATGTATACAAGGGTGTAAATGTATGGAATGACAAGTATTATTTCAAGCAGCTTGTCGAGTGTTTTGTTGTTTCAATCAAATGTAGTCGCAATGTCATATATGATGTAAATACGACCTTGTAATTTGTTGTAAGCTATTAACGAAAAGCATTTTTTTTCTATACTGCGTGTTCAATTCTTTGTAATTTGTGAAGTTTTAACTTGATGTTTCAAAAGAATTATCAAATGCACATTCTTGCCTTGTACTTGTACGTCATTATACCCCAACGAGGACGGTCGATACGCCATAAGTTGATGCGAGGACGAACGATCCATCGAATCGGGACGTGACAGGTCCTGGTGTGGAATACACTCATGCACCGTATTTCTCTGGGTACCTTCCATATTCTATAACTAGAAGGAAATCATGTCCTCTGAGAAACATATCAAGATATAACATGCTGATAGTAAATAGTAAAATAATTTAAAAAAAAGCACAATCCAAATGGATGAGTCTAACTGTGCTAGTCTTGGAAAATGCACATTAGAGAACAACTTTCGCACACTTGGGGTATCACGGTGTAATCCTTGAAGTTCTTGTAGGGAGTCTCGGGTAAATATGAATATCCTCGCTATCCAGTAGTAACTATAAAATCTTGCAGTTTTGGTATTGAGGTATGTAGTAATGATGTAGAAAAGGAGCCTAAGCGCCAAGTAACGGACCTCCATGTCCCATGTGATTGTATGTGTCGTATCCATGACACGTCGTACCAAAAGTATATCATCTAATATCAATTCAGGAGTCCACAAGTAATCTCTAAATGAAACAGTTCTTTACATCCATCACACGCTTCAATCGTTCTTGATATCATGTTATTTATGCGAAGGCATGCCACCATTAATGCAAAGGATAGGGAGTACTAAGGCTCAGTATATATTCTAAAGATATGACTATATGGTTTTGTATGTTATACAATCAATATCGAACGGCCCCACCTGTATCCACTTTTAGTTGGATGCGGGTATCGATTCAGGATAACGAAAGAGTAAATGAACAATAACATAATTATAGTTTTGAATACTTGATAGCAAAGTATACTTATCTGGATGCGTTTGGTGAAGCATACATATACGAAACAATAATAATCTTGAACTCAGTATTACAGTCGTAGAAAAATAAATTTCAACGAAGGGGATCGAATTCAATGGAGGAGGGGTTCAGTATAGGACAAATTTATGCTGAGAGAAAGTTATGCGAAGCAGGAAACTTTCGCGGACATAGTTTCTGTAGAGCAGGAAACTTATGTGAAGAGTTTATACGGAGCAGAAAAACTTCAAATGTTGAGAAATTCTGCAGAGCAAAAAATTTCAACGAAGAGAGTTTCCGCAGAGAGTGAGTTTTATACAAAGCGACTCTTATAGAGAAACTTCCATGGAGTATGAAGCTTTTAGTGACAGAGTTTTCTAGTGAACCTGGCCGGTTGGCAAAGAATGATGGTTTATTTGGCTCAAGAATAACTTGAGTGGAGCTCAACTGATGTTTTGCTTGTACTGTTATAAATATATCGGTTTTCTACATAGGTCTCCAAATCTTGTTATTTGCTTAGTAGTCCTCATTTCTTCTATAATGCTGCACTATTTTTTTCTTTTAATTATTTTGATGGTGTCTTTTTGAAAATGGATATGAGTTTTTTTTGGAAGAAACTAGAGTGGGGGAGGAGGAGCGAAAAGGAAGTAAGAGTAATGGTGGAGTGGGCAAGGAGACGGTGGTGACAGGTTTAGCGTGGTGAGAAAGGATAGAAAACATGGAGGAATAAGTATTACAATACTGCTATACAAATCGTAGTTAAAACCGCAGCTGAAATCACTGACACGTGTCAAGGCCTGATTGGCCCGAATTTAATTGCCTACGTTTGTCACAACCAATTTTCAAAATAAGGGTAAATTTTTCATTTTCTAAATTCCTATATTTTGTGAATATTTATTTAGGAATATTGTATTTTTAGGGATTATTTAGTCGGGTTAGAGACTCGTCTAGTTTTGACTTGTATTAGTGGCCCAGTTAGCTTAGACATTAGCCGGAGCCCAAGAATTAGTTAGGTATGACCCACAAATTCAAATAATTAGGCTAGTACAATTAGACTAATCCCACATGACAAATTAACTCACTTAGAGATTAAACCTTTGACCAAATTGACCCCAAATCCATGCATTCGCCTAATTAACCAAGAGGGAACCTATTAGGGGCTAATTAGACATTTTCCATTGACCCTAACCTAACTATCATGGCCGGCCATGAGGGGGAGTCCTCTCCATTTCATTTCATTCCAAGTAGCCTCCATTTTTCCCCAATTTTGGTGTTATTCCCAACTTGAGAGCAACCACCTTTGATTTCTCTCCCAAATCCACTCATTCCTCCACCATTCCTCTCAATCTATCAAGGAGAAGGTGCCTACTAAAAGTGGGAAGCTAGTAACAAGGAGGAGAGTCCATTTGCAAGGGATTCTCGTGTCAGAATCGTGTCCATTTGATAGATCATTGGGATATAACTCCCAATAGGTAAAACTCTCTCTAAATTCATCTTTTCAATGCATATTATTAGTTTTGAACCAATAGAAAACCACCCCTATGCAAGGACCACCCTTAGGAATGATTTAGAGGCTCTATTGAGCCCTTATTAGGAAGTTGGGATAGGTTTTGTGCCACCCATAGAGAAATTCCGAGGGTGACACACCAAGTGTTTGTAAAAATACCCAATAGGTCATTTTGATTCCTAATTTCAGTATTAAACATGAATAAGGATAGGTTAGCCATGGTTAAAGTGTCCCAATTAGTTTTCATATGGATTCTTATATATGTATATATGTATTTTTGGCCTACAAGTCATGTATATGTAAATATATGTAATTTGGTATATATATATATATATATATATATATATATATATATATATATATATATATATATATATATATATATTTATGTGTGTGTGTGTGTGTGTGTGTGTGGACTGTTTTAGATGATATTGTATACATATATTGTGGTGTGGTTGTGTCTTGTGTGTGAGAGTGAGAGGGGGGAGCATGGCAAGCTATTGGCCATCCACTTGGCCTTGATTTGTGGCTTGGATGTGTTAGTGCTTGTGTGGGTATGCGTTAAGTGAGAGAGGGATTTGGATATGTGTTTGTGTGCGTGTTTGAGTAAGTGAGAAGGGGGTATGAGAGTGTATGCGTCTAGTATAGTGTGTGTTTGATTAGGTGTTAGTGTGGGGGTGTATGAGAGTGTGTGTGAGTGAAAGGGGGGAGAGTGTGCTGCTGCACTTAGTTATTGCAACAACCAGCAGCAGCAGATGTAGTTGCAGCCAGGACCAGCAGATGCAGTTACAGCAGCAGCAGCTAGCATGCAGTTGTGTGTCGTTTGGATAGTATAAGTTAGTATCTTGGTTTACCCTTGTGTGTGTGTGTGTGTGGATGTTAGAAGTTAGTCTAAAGGTTGGTATCTAAGTTAGTATCTAGTTAGAAGTTAGTATCCTTGGAACGTTAGAGTTAGTATCTTAGCTAGATATCAAGTTAGTATCCTAAGAGATAAGTTAGTATCCTAGATATGTAAGTTAGTATCTTAGGATATCCATGTTAGTATCTTAGGATATTAGAAGTTAGTATCCTAGATATCTAAGTTAGTATCTTAGGATATCTAAGTTAGTATCTTGAGAGTTACCTACTAGCTAAGGTAAGAGGGTTACCTAGATATCTAAGGTAGGGCTGGCAATTTTGCCCTGGTGCCCTCTACCCGAGCCGGCTACCCTGCACCCTCAGGTGCCCACGGGTACCCTCTACCCTAGGAGGGCAAGCCCTACCCTTACCCTCTTGGAATTAGGGTAGGGTAAGGATTTTATCTTGGTACCCTAGTGCACTTACCCGGGTACCCGCCCTACCCTACCCTGAATCATTACCCTACCCACTACCCTTAACCCTCTAAAACCCTCGACCCTACCCTTCTCCCAAACCTGATTTCCCACACTCCCACTGCCATAGTATTACTACTACATACTTGTATTTTTTTGTAATTAGTTAGTACTTAGGATTAGGATAACTATATGGTGCTTGATCCTAAGGAGTCAGGTCTAGCCCCCTCCTTGGGTATGTAGACAGCTCAGGTTCCACTATATAACTGGGTTCAGCACCTTTAGTAAAAAAATATTCCTCCTGTTATTTTTTATTAAGTTGTTATAATTTTTGAATATTGTAAAAATCTTAAGTATCAAGGTGTTTACTAGCAAAAAAAAATGATTTTCAAAGTTAAAAAATTGAAATGGCAAGGGTAATACCCTTACCCACCCTACCCTGACCCTCAGCTACCCTGTGAGGGTAAAGGGCAAGGACGGGTAATGGGTATTGATTTTTTGGAAGAGGGCTACCCTACCCTACCCTCATGACTCCCCTAGGGTATCAAAAAAATGTCAATACCCTACCCTGCCCTGCCCTCTTCCTGCCCTTACCCTACCCTACCCTACCCATCGCCACCCTTAATCTAAGGTATTAGATGTAGGTAATGAGTATTACCTACTAGCCTAAGGTGGGTGATTATCTAATAGCTTGAGGTAGATAGATAGATACTAGTACCTAAGGTAATATGGGCTTAAGGTATTAGGATTCCAACTTAAGATATTGGTATTGGGATACCAATAGAAGGTAAATGGTATCTTGGTAGGTAATGATTAGAAATAGGATACTTGGCCTAGATTTGACCTTGTTTGACTAAGGTTGACTATTTTGACTAAAAGTCAAAGTAGAGTCAACATCTGACCTAGATTGGACTAGGAGTTGACCAGTTGACCAAAAGTCAATTGTAGGTCAACCATTGACCTAGTTTGACCTAGATTGGATTAGGAGTTGACCAGTTGACGAAAAGTCAACTATAAGTCAACCTTTGACCTAGTTTGACCTAGTTTGACTTAGTTTGACCTAGATTGTATAGCATATACTAGAAAAATCATGCCTAACACTGTTAAACCCTATTTAACTCATGTATATCTCATCTGTAGGTCTGTGACTTCACTCTGAGCCTCGATTCACATTGACAGCTCAGGATCGCAAGCAAGTATATTCTCGGATAGTTTTTATTGCTTTGATATCTACTATATCCGATTTAGTTGTAGTATTTTTTTTATTATCAACACGAGGATACACAAACTAGTATACGTCGGATCCTGTCATGAGATGTTATTCCTGGATTACCTGGTATATGGGTATATTATTCGATCTTGTTTCATGTACTTGTATAGACACCGATTTGGGAGTAGGCTGGCCCCTACTCTTTGAATCCCGTGTCATGACGTGTCATGTTTGGATCCATTATACTACTCGGGGATGGGGAGTTATTAGAGGTTATGTGATTAATACCCCCTCTTATTACTTCTTGTGCATAGAACCACCCTCAACACACGATGGGTGTAGCCTGACGTGATACTTTTTGTGCATAGCTTTCTATTTTGGCCGGCCTGATCCTATATATATATTTTATGTGCATAGTCGGTCAAATAGAACAGCCTGATCCAGACCCAAGCCGATCACATAACGCTCTAATATCTCAAGGCACTGTTTATATTTATATTGTACATCAGATATTCCTGTACTGCTTTACATTCCAGTATTTCACACCCTAACATGATATTCAATTTTACTTGTACTATTTTACTTCCAGTCTTGATATTTCATCTTGTATTTCATTATAATTGTCTCTTATAGTATTTGTCAATTCATATGGAACTGATGTTGGCATTTGTACTTTCTCATATCCTGACAGGATAATCCCGTTGATTTTATAGAGGACTTAGATGCTGATTGCTCGACCTTCTATGGGTTTGGCATAGACGGAGACTACGACATGGATCATCCTATGGAGTCGGTGACCGTAGATGACACACCGCCTGTAGTGACCTAGTTTAGTTAGGTTTGACTGGATTGCATTCCAGCTGGATATTTGAGACTTGTAGTATATTTTATTTGGGATCTTGTGTTATGTCTTAAATTTTGAACTTCTGTTTATGATTTTGCATCTATTTCAGTCTATCTATTTTTATCTTATCTCTATCATATTCGTGCTTATCTTCCTTAGATTTCATGGGATTGAGTTATGATTATATTCCTCCGTGCGAAGATGACAGTTTATATACTTTGTGTCTAGATGTTATATATTCTAGTTGACCTATACAGCGTTCTACCGCTGACTCTGCGGCGTAGGCTGGACGTACCCACGTGCTCGTGTCCCTAATCAGGGCGCGGGTCGTGACACATTTTATGGTGGCCCATGTAGGTCTGAGTCACAACTAGTACAATTTCGTAATGGTACTCGACTTAGAGTATTAATTACGAGCCTGCTATTAGGATGTAGGTTCTAGGTTATGATAGAGTTACTCAATCACAGTTAGGACTTCTTTAGAGATTCCTGGGACGACCCTTGAGAATCTTGTTTTGAACGTCAATTCGAAATCCTTTCCTCTTGTTTCTGTTTACCATTGCTCCTTGTTATTGAATTTGATTTGATGGATCATTGTTGATTTTGATTTTCATATCGAGATGAATTTTATGGCCTGAGTTACGGTATCTTCTGATAACATATGTTGACGGGAATAACAGGGAAGGTAAAATGTCTATTTGGTTATGGAACATGGAGTTTATCGCAGCTATATTAGCCGGCGTGACAAAAACGTAGAGACCTGACTTAGGATGTACATATCTTGGTTATGAGATTTAGGATTTCTTGTAGCTATACTAGTCGGCGTAGCGAGGATTCCAGATGACATAATTATAGAGGCGCATACCCAGTTATGGAATTTACCGTTTATCGTAGCCTTGCTTACTGTCATGGCAAGGATTCTAAGTATCATGATTTTAGACAAACATGTATGATTTTCAGATTGTATCTTAAGAAGGTTCCTAACATGTCATCTCTTTCATTTCACTTCTATTATTATAGATTTTGTTCCATCATCAATTAGCTTAGGAGTAGGGATACTTTCAGTTCTTTAGTCCAGGTCCTTGTAGAGTCTCATTTCATTATAGGTTCTTCGTAGTATGATGGCTTGGTGACTTGCAATTGGTCTGTGTCCTTGAGTATTAGTGTTAATAGTTTAGAGTATGGTTAGAAAGTAATTGTATATGATTTATTGATAATTAAATATAGATAAGAACCCTAGAGTGATTAATAAGTGTCAAGGTATGAGTTGCACCAGGTACCAGAATATGAGGAGTAGAATCAAAGTATCTCAAGTGTTATAGAGGTTTAGGCACCAATAGTTTAGTGACTAGTTGGAGGAGAGACGTGAGCAACCTAGTATAGGGGTACTATCCAAGTATCATATAGAGGAGTTAGTGCCTTGTGTAGACATTGTCAAGACTTGGGTAGACACCCTAGAGAGTGTATTCAAGATAGACGAATGTATCAATAGGGTGCATGATTGCGGTATATAGAAATATTCATTGCAAGAAGAATGGTTAAGTAGTATTAGGTGATAGAGAAACTGAGGCAAATGTTAGGGTTTATTTTAAAATTTTCTAAATGAACTATTTTCAATAAATATTTTTATTTAATTATTTTGATCATTAATGTTCTTTTTCGTGACTTTGATTTCTGGAGCATCAGATATGTCAATCCTGGAAACTTCCTTCATGAGTTTGTAGTTGACAAGATTATCTTCATTTTGATGCATAATGTCCCACTCAAACTTGTTTCCTTGTACTATTTTTTGCATCGTACAACTTTCGGATCAATTTAGGCCATTTGACCATTCCTACTTTTATTTATGATTATCATATGCACATTGCCATGACTTTTTATTTAGGAGCACAAGACTAGTTGTTTTCTCAAAACCAACTTTACATGCATGATCTAGTCAAGACACCCTACACCCATGACCTTCGTGTCCCACTCAGACACACCATCTTGTGCTTTATTTTTATCGCATAACTTTTCAGACACAAGACCCAATCTTGATTCACCCCAGGAAGTCGCATTTATTTTTGACTCGAATTGGGGACACCATTTCGACCCAAACTTGTCGACCCAAAATATGGACATGACCCACATTAAGCCTACTACCCATATGACACTTGTGCCCCAATCAATTGAGCCCCACGTGCTACTTATTTACCCGCATTCAATTGAGGCCGACAATAGAAGGTAGTATCCCATAAAGTATAGTATAGTATCCTGGATAGTGTGCGCCAGTAAGTTGAGTAGCCCATAGCCTGAAACCATAGATACTATTAGTATTATAACTAGTAACCCATTGTAGATAGTTCTTCTGTTATCATGATAATTATCAGTTTTTATTATTATGTTTAATGATAATCCGTCTTACAACCTTTGATGATTCCTTGTTTTCCATCTACCTTTTCAATATGGCACCCGTGAACAGAGCCCGTCGTCTGAGAGCAGCTGCAGTTTCGAACAGGATTGGTGGCGTACTTCCACCTCCTACTTCTCAGGAGGTAATGACCCCTCCGGCTGACCAGGGGGTAGTTGCACCTCCTGCCATTGAGGAGGTGGTAGCAGCCTCACCAGAGAGTTCCCCTACCATTTAAGAGAGGGCTGCAGTTTCGTCCGAGATAGAGGGTCTTCCTCTGCCTCATTCTTTGCCTCCTGGAGTGGTACCCCATACCATATTCTCAAGAGGTTTGCCCATCGATGGAACTCATATATTTGGACTCCTCCGGGACGTGTTAGAGACACAGAGAGTTCAGACCGAGATCCTAAGGGAGCAGAATCAGATGATCCAGGAGCTGTGGGACCTAGTGCATTCTCGAGGAAAAGAGCCTAGTTCCAAGAGAGTGAGGAGCAGTATCCACCCTGGGTCGCCCAAACCTTCAGCCTATGACATATATTCCAGTTTGGATTTTTGCTCAGCAGAGACCAGTAGAACGGGTGCCTACCTATAACTATTGTAAGAAGCTGGGGCATGTATGGATCAACTGTAGGAAGATGAAGGGATTGTGCCTGTTTTGTAGGTTGGCTACACACCTGATGCGAGACTGTCCTAGTGCTCCCCCACTAGCTGAAGCCCCAGTTCGGGGAGGGAGTTCCAGCCACTAGACCCGGTTGGAGGTAAGTGACTAACCTAGATGTTGGTTTGTTTTCTTGAGATAAGTTAGAGATGATAACTAGAACTGTAACCTTATCTGCGAATGATTTGTACAATAGAAATTTATGTAGAAGAGTAGAAATACAAGTGTTAACTCTAGGAGCTAGTATCATATCATGGTAGGCGAACATGTAGTAGAACAAGTATAGACTTCGGGTGGAACAGGATAGGCAGCAGCATTGAGCCGATAGCCACCGGAAGACCGATAGAATTCGAGGTATAGTTTTAATTTTCTGTTTGTACTTGTTTGTGATAGTTTATTCTAGGATTGGTGTTGAGTCTTATTTTGTGTCTAGGTTGGCTATATGGTGTCCCTGAGGATTTCTCCGGCACGGGGCACGATTTGTTTTGGCCGGGACGGGAAGCTTAGTCCACGCTACATCTGGCCTTTCACTATTCTCGAAAGGGTCGGTGCAGTATCCTATCAACTAGAATTGTCGCCTACGTTCGAGGAAGTTCATAACGTGTTCCATGTGTCGCAGCTGAGGTGATACGTGGCAGATCCTAGCCATGTATTGGATCATTTCGCGATAGAGGTAGGGCCTACTCTCAACTATCCAGAACAGCCTGTGGAGATTCTGGATCATCGGGAAAAGGTGCTCCAGAACTAGGTTATACCCTTGGTTCGTGTTGCATGGAGACGCCACTCTCCAGGTGAGTCTACCTAGGAGAGAAAGGACGACATGCGGGAGCGTTTCCCTTATCTCCTCGAGCGTTGAGGTATTTATTCTCTTTGTTTTGTGCTTGCATTTTCTGTGCTAGTTTTATCTAATTTCGAGGATAAAATTATTTTAAGGGGTAGATTTGTCACTACCAGTTTTCAAAATAAGGGTAAATTTATCATTTTCTAAATTCCTATATTTTGTGAATATTTATTTAGGAATATTATATTTTTGGGGATTATTTAGTCGGGTTAGAGACTCGTCTAGTTTTGACTTGTGTTAGTGGCCCAGTTAGCTTAGACACTAGCCGGAGTCCAAGGATTAGTTAGGTATGACTCATAAACCCAACTAATTAGGCTAGTGCAATTAGACTAATCCCACATGACAAATTAACTCATTTAGAGATTATACCTTTAACCAAATTGACCCTAAATCCTTGCATTTACCTAATTAACCAAAAGGGAACCTATTAGGGGCTAATTAGATATTTTCCATTGACCCCAACCTAACTATCATGGCTGGCCATGAGGGGGAGTCCTCTCCCTTTCATTTCATTCCAAGTAGCCTCCATTCCCCCCCCCCCCCCCCCAATTTTGGTGTTTTTTTCCAACTTGAGAGCAACCACCTTTGATTTCTCTCCCAAATCCACTCATTCCTCCACCATTCCTCTCAGTCCATCAAAGAGAAGGTGCCTACTAGGAGTAGGAAGCTAGGAGCAAGGAGGAGAGTCCATTTGCAAGGGATTCTCATGTCGGAACTGTGTCCATTTGATAGATCATTGGGATATAACTCCCAATAGGTAAAATTCTCTCTAAATTCAGCTTTTTAATGCATATTATTAGTTTTGAACCCATAGGAACCCACCCCCATGCAAGGACCACCCTTAGGAATGATTTAGAGGCTCTATTGAGTCCTCATTAGAAAGTTGGGATAGGTTTTGTGCCACCTATGGAGAAATTTCGAGGGTAACACACCAAGTGTTTGTAGAAATGTCCAATAGGTCATTTTGATTCCTAATTTCAGTTTTAAACATAAATGAGGATAGGTTAGCCATGGTTAAGGTGTCCCAATTAATTTTTATATAGATTCCTATATATGTATTTTTGGCCTACAAGTTATATATATATGTAAATATATGTAATTTGGTATATATATATATATATATATATATATATATATATATATATATATATATATATATATATATATATATATATATATATATATATATATATATGGACTGTTTTAGATGATATTGTATATATATATTGTGGTGTGGTTGTGTCTTGTGTGAGAGTGGGAGGGGGAGCATGGCAAGCTATTGGCCATCCACTTGGCCTTTGTTTGTGGCTTGGATGTTGTTAGTGCTAGTATGGGTATGTGTTGAGTGAGAGAGGGATTTAGATATGTGTTTGTGTGTGTGTTTGAGTAAGTGAGAAGAGAGTATGAGAGTGTATGTGTCTAGTGTAGTGTGTGTTTGATTAGGTGTTAGTGTGGGGGTGTATGAGAGTCTGTGTGAGTGAAGGAGGGGGGAAGAGTGTGCTGCTGCACTTAGCTATTGCAGCAACTAGCAGCAGTAGATGCAGTAGCAGCCAGGAGCAGCAGATACAGTTGCAGCCAGCAGCAGCAGATGCAGTTGCAGCAACAGCAGCAGCCAGCAGCAGCAACTTGCAGTTGCAGCAACAGATAGCATGCAATTGTGTGTGGTTCGGATAGTATAAGTTAGTAGCTTGGTTTACCCTTGTGTGTGTGTGTGTGGATGTTAGAAGTTAGTCTAAAGGTTGGTATCTAAGGTAGTATCTAGTTAGAAGTTAGTATCTAGGAATGTTAGAGTTCGTATCTTAGCTAGATATCAAGTTAGTATCCTAAGAGATAAGTTTGTATCCTAGATATGTAAGTTAGTATCTTAGGATATCCAAGTTAGTATCTTAGGATATTAGAAGTTAGTATCCTAGATATGTAAGTTAGTATCTTAGGATATTAGAAGTTAGTATCTTAGGATATCTAAGTTAGTATCTTAGGATATCTAAGTTAGTATCTTAAGGGTTACCTACTACCTAAGGTAAGAGGGTTACCTAGATATCTAAGATATTAGATGTAGGTAGTGAGTATTACCTACTAGCCTAAGGTGGGTGATTATCTAATAGCTTGAGGTAGATAGATAGATACTAGTACCTAAGGTAATATGGACTTAAGGTATTTGGATTCCAACTTAAGATATTGGTATTGGGATACCAATAGAAGTAAGGTAAATGGTATCTTGGTAGGTAATCATGACTAGAAATAGGATACTTGGCCTAGATTTGACCTTGTTTGACTAAGGTTGACTATTTTGACTGAAAGTCAAAGTAGAGTCAACATCTGACCTAGATTGGACTAGGAGTTGACCAGTTGACCAAAAGTCAACTATAGGTCAACCATTGACCTAGTTTGACCTAGATTGGATTAGGAGTCGACCAATTGACCAAAAGTCAACTGTAGATCAACCTTTGACCTAGTTTGACCTAGTTTGACTTAGTTTGACCTAGATTGCATAGCATGCACTATAAAAATTATGCCTAATACTGTTAAACCCTATTTAACTCATGTATATCTCATCTTTAGGTCTGTGACTTTACTCTGAGCCTCGATTCAAATTGACAACTCAGGACCACAGGCAAGTACATTCTCTGATAGTTTAAATTGCTTTGATATCTACTATATCCGATTCAATTTTAGTATTTTACTTGATTCTCGACACGAGGATATACGGACTAGTATATGTCGGATCCTGTCATGAGATGTTATTCCTGGATTACCTGGTATATGGGTACATTGTTCGATCTTGTTTCCTGTACTTGTATAAACACCGATTTGGGAATGGGCTGGCCCCCTGCTCTTTGAATCTCGTGTCATGACGTGCCATGTTTGTATCCATTATACTACTCGGGGATGGAGAGTTATTAGAGGTTATGTGATCAATACCCCCTCTTGTTACTTCTTGTGCATAGTTCCACCCTCACCATACGAAAGGTGTAGCCTGACTTGATACTTCTTATGCATAGCTTTTTATTTTGGCCGGCCTGATCCTATATATATTTTTTTTCTGTGCATAGCCGGTCAAATGGAACAGCCTGATCCAGACCCAAGCCGATCACATAATGCTATAATATCTCAAGACACTGTTTATATTTATATTGTACATTAGATATTCCTGTACTGCTTTACATTCCAGTATTTTACACCCTGACATGATATTCAGTTTCACTTGTACTGTTTTACTTCCAGTCTTAATATTTCATCTTGTATTCCATTATAGTTGTCTCTTATAGTATTTCTCAATTCACATGGAACTGCTATTAGCGTTTGTACTTGCTCATATCCTGACGGGATAATCCCGTTGATTTTAAAGAGGACTTAGACGTTGATTGCTCGACCTTCTATGGGTTTGGCATAGACGGAGACTATGACTTGGATCTTCCTGTGGAGCCGGTGCCCATAGAGGACGCACCACCTGTAGTGACCTAGTTTAGTTAGGTTTGACTGGATTGCATTCCAGCTGGATATTTGAGACTTGTAGTATATTTTATTTGGGATCTTATGTTATGTCTTAAATTCTGAACTTCTGTTTGTGACTTTGCATCTATTTCAGTCTATCTATTTCCATCTTATCTCTATCATATTCGTGCTTATCTTCCTTAGATTTCATGGGATTGAGTTATGATTATATTCCTCCGTGCGGAGATGACATGTTATATACTTTGTGTCTAGATGTTATATATTCCAGTTGACCTATACAGCGTTCTACCGCCGACTCTACGGCGTAGGCTGGACGTACCCACGTGCTCGTGTCCCTAATCAGGGTGCGGGTCGTGACAACGTTAGCAGAGGAAGGATGATGTCATTGGTTTTGGTCCGGCCAATCAGGTCCGGACATGTGTCATTTTTTTTCGGTTTCGATTTTTTCGTCGGACTGACAAGTATTATTGTAAGTATTAACTATGAAGGTGAAGAACGGACTTCGTAGGTGTAGGAGGAAGATAGTGACGACAAAATGAACATTTATTCCTTAGTAATGTTGGGGTTGTGTTAATTGTTGACAGAAAGTGCTGGAGGAGGAACTTAATTGAATTTTCAGTGATGGAGGGACTTTTAAAGAAATAACAAGTTTTTGGGAACTCATTTAAGAATATGATAGAATGAAGGGACTTTTATGAGAAAAACAATATATATATATATATATATATATATATATATATATATATATATATATATATATATATATATAACGAAAGAGAACTTTTATTGATGTATCAGGCGCAAAATGCCGAAGCCAATACAAGTAAACGCGCCAAGCGCAGAGAAACAACAAAACCTAAAAACCTGCACGGTAGTCGCGGCTAAAGCAAAGCCTGCCAAAAATGCTCCGTGGAGTGGGAGCAGCGGTTCCTTGTTTTGAGAATTAGACGAAGGACTTCTCGGTTCAGTTGAGCGGGGAGAGAATTGGCGGCCTTCATATCTGAATTTGTTCCAATTTTTTCAGAGGACCTAAATACCAGCTGTAGCGGTGATCTGATGGCTATGGGAGTCACCCCAGTTAGTCAGGAGATCGTTGAAGCCCCCGGGCTTATGCCTCCTCCTACAGCGCCGAGAGAGATCGCGCCAAATCTGGTAAGCTAGATCGCCGGAGAGTAGGATGTGTTCCGCCGTTTCTGGTTTGTGAGAGGAGCAACAATGGCAGCTGGATGTGAGGCTGTAACCGATGGTGGTAAGAGAATCGTCGGTTGGCAGCTTCCTGCGCTGAGCTCTCCAGATCAATAAGGACCACTTGATGGGGATGCAGGATTGCCAAAATGGCGCAATAAGTGGAGACGGCACGCCTCCGTTGCCCACCTCCCGCCTGGCGGAGGCCATATATATATATATATATATATATATATATATATATATATATATATATATATATATATATATTTCTTCTTTTTTTATAGCACGAACGAGTGAAAGTTTGGATATCAAGGAAGTTAATGAGAATTATCATTGGCAATAGTAGCGACAAAACACTCTTCATCTTAACAATATTCTATGATTCATAGAAACAAAGGTGGACTATAATATGTATGGACAAAAAAATCGTAGAGAGATGTGTTCTACCTATTATTGAACAACACCAAAGAGAGGGAAACTTAAGATGAGAAGAAAAGGTTAATTATAAGGGCACATCATATTTTGATCGGGACTAGTCTAGATTAGGGTTAGTCCAAGTTTGGAAGAAAATTACTCAGGACAGTTTATTTTTTTATTCATAGGACTGTCCCAACCCAAACCCACCCCAACCCTCCCCCCCCCCCCCCCCCCCCCCCCCCCCCCCCCCCAAACCCAAAATTTTAGTTTCATTTCCAAATTTAATTCTCTCTCTTCCAAAAACCCTAATTCCTCTCCTCTTCTCCTCCACAATTTTCTCCATCCCTAAGCAACAACTTCTTATCTTCTTCTTGTCCAACATCTTCCTCTTCCCCTCCACCATTCCTCTTCTACTCAAGACCGATGGCACCCAAACCCACGTCGACTAGGACTGTCCAATTTTCTGCCAGTCCTACAAACTGATAAGATTGTCAGAAATAGTGACAGTCCTAATTCACAGCAAGTGAAACAAAGGACTGTCCAGTTTTCTGACAGTCCTGACTGTATGTAGGACTCCCAGAATTTCTGACAATCCTGGTAAAAAATAACTTTTATACCTAGAAATGGAATAGCATTGAGTAATTTTTTCAATGACAAACTTGTAAATAAATCAAACTTAAAAATGGAATAGCCATGATCAAAATATAATGTGCCCTTATAAATAACCGAAGAAAAAAAAATAACTTTTTGCTCCAGAAACATAAAACCAATCCAAGCAAACAGCCATATATAAAGCATGCATATCCAGTGAAAATGAAAAAAAATAATAAAATTGATGACCACTTATTATCAAAAGTAACATAATGATAAAACCTGATATAACATCATCATAAGCCCACAAGGATAGCAATACAATTAAATAGACAAATCAGCTTCACCAGGAGAAGCCTACTACTCTGGGGCTTCTAGGAAGTGAAGTGAAACTTAGATTAGCAGTAAACCACTGCATATCCTACCTATTAAGCAAGAAAATAAACAGCCAATTTAATGATAACTTTCCCGGAGTGTCTGTGAAATATGATAAAATCTTAAATCATAATGTGAAATAATGTAAACTGTCACATGGTGTGATTTACTAGAGTAACGGCAGAATATTGGGAAAAACTCCTCCACTGTGAAAAGGAGGGTAAATATTTTGAGACTTGGAAAGAATTGCCAGATAATGTACAATACAAGGTCTCAAACACATCTCCAATTGAGATTTCTAAAATTGAGTTTCTAATCCTAATTGGTAGAGTTTCCATAGAAATTGCACACACAAAAAACTCTCCAATGGTTCTCCATTTCTATCCTATGTAGCAACAAATAAAAAAATTAATTTAATGATGTGGGACCGGGCCCATTATTAATTGATATGAGAGACGAAAAATTTCTAAGTTTCTACATGTAGAAAATCTCATATAAACTTTTCATCCTACATTACCACCATATAAATAGAAATTGTTATAGAAATCTATATTGGGAGGTGTTTTTTTCCAAAAAAAATTTCTACCATAGAAATAGGGGAGATAGAAATCCCATTGGAGATGGCCTAATAACAACACGATACAGGTACATAGCAAAGATTTTGAAAGATACACAGATGTCCAAGATACAGATGACAGGAACGCAGTCAACAACTGTTTTTAAGGAAGGCAAGAATATATATATATATATATATATATAATTATATATATTCTATATATATATATATATATATATATAATGGAGCGGATCAAAGCCCCCTTAGAAACCCCCTAAAAACCCCTCACTTCTAATTCGTAATATTAATGTTAATATTAACGTTAATGTAATATTAATGTAATATTAATATTAATTTATTTTTTATTTTTTATATTAATGTTATGTTAATATAATGTAATGTTAAGTTTACTGTTACTTTTAGTATTTAATGTTAATTTTAACATTATTATTACATTAACATTATATTAATTAAATTACGGATTAGAGGTGAGGGAAATTACGGATTATTAACATTATTATTAACATTAACATTAATATTAATATTATTATTAACTTAACATTATTATTAACATTAACATTAATATTAATATTAAATTATTATGAACATTAACATTAATATTAACATTAAATTACGGATTATTAACATTATTATTAATATTAACATTATTATTAACATTAATGTTAATTTTCTAAGGGGGGCTTTTGATCCGCTTCTATATATATATATATATATATATATATATATATATATATATATATATATATATATATATATATATATATTTTATTTTTTTATTTTTTTTTTTATTTATATATATATATATATATATATATATATATATATATATATATATATATATATATATATATATATATATATATATATGGGAGTGGATCAAAAAACCCCCCTTAGAAAACCTCCTAAAAAAACCCTCACTTTCATCCGTAATTTAATGTTAATATTAATGTTAATGTTAATATTAATAATAATATTAATGTTAATATTAATGTTAATGTTAATTTTAATTTTAATTTTAATTTTTATATTAATCTTAATGTTAATATTAATGTTAATATTAATATTAATTTTAATGTTAAGTTTAATGTTAATTTTAGTAACATTAACATTAATATTAACATTAACATTAACATTAAATTACGGATGAGAGTGAGGGAGGTTTTTAGAGGGGGTTTCTAAGGAGGACTTTTGATCCGCTTCCTATATGGGAGCGGATCAAAAGCCCCCCTTAGAAAATTTCCTAAAAAAAACCCTCACTCTAATCCGTAATTTAATGTTAATATTAATATTAATATTAATGTTAATATTAATATTAATATTAATGTTAATATTAACATTAAATACTAAAATTAACATTAAACTTAACATTAAAATTAATATTAACATTAACATTAACATTAATATTAACATTAACATTAACATTAATATAAAAATATAAAATAAAAATTAATATTAACATTAACATTAATTTTAACATTAATATTAACATTAATATTACGAATTAGAGTGAGGGAATTTTTAGAAAATTTTCTAAGGAAAACTTTTGATCCGCTCCTATATATATATATATATATATATATATATATATATATATATATATATATATATATATATATATGATGTAGCAAAATAGGCAAACGTACTTAAGTATCATACTTACACATATAATTATATAATATATGACTGGCAAATACATATATATTTGACTGGAGAGTAACCGTGCAATCCCAGTTTATAACTCCATGTGCAGCTCCATTGTTAATATCCAAATATGACTCAATTTTACCTGTCATTTCTCAATCGACTATGCTAATGAAAAAAAAAAATTGGCCATATAATTTTTTTTTTTCAATAATGAAAACCAATCCTGATGGAAGAAAATCCTTTCCTTTCATACATACAGAACATGCATGCAGCATCCGTTATATGTATGTGTGCGCGGACATAGGCCTCGTTTGGTTCGCGGAATGGAA
This sequence comes from Iris pallida, assembly GCA_029216955.1. NCBI lineage: Eukaryota > Viridiplantae > Streptophyta > Magnoliopsida > Asparagales > Iridaceae > Iris > Iris pallida. The sequence goes on from JANAVB010030814.1 coordinate 8,440,384, forward strand.
GGGAAAGGAAATCAATTCCTTGTCATTTCCTTTCCTTTGGAAAACTTTAATTCCTATTGATTTTCCTTTCCGATGTTTGGCAATGCCAAGAAATTTGAAAAGGAAAGTGAATACTTCAATGTGGGAAAGTAATTCCTTCCTTGGATGGATGGAATCACTCTCCCCTAATTTTCCTTCCAATGGGAATCACTTTCCTTTTCTCCTCAATTCCTTGGGCACCCAAATATAGGAAAGTAATCACTTTCCTTTCCCAACCGGAAGATTCCGCGAACCAAACGAGAGTATATACATGGACATAGCAAGTATTGATGCATAGTAAGTACTAACACATTAATACATAAACACATCCAGATATACATAAGTAGTCATGATTTTTAAGTTAACATACTACCATTGCATGGCTAAGAATATTCAACTACTATGGAAGAACTAGGTGAAGCCACAGAAACCACACCTAACCCCAAAATAGTGCAATAGAATTAACATTATCACAGCAATAAGGCCATCTTGGATGAGGAATTGGAGAATATAGGAAATGAGATTAGCTATTTGTTTCTTGAAAGGAATTGGGCCTAATTCCTGAATTCCTCAGTACATACACCAATTTGACTTCCAAGAATTGTGTTCCATGGAATTTGTTCCGTCCTCCTGCATGCCGATTCCCCCCAGTTCCACCTGCAACCACGAATCTAGGAATTAGCCAAATGCACAAAAAGACAAGGAAATGAGAGATTTGGTAACAGTTGAGAAATTATGACTTCTACGAATATCGAAATAGCATTTGGCGATGAAGTAGCCAAGCATCTAAGACCATCTCCAATGGGGATTTCTAAAATTTGGATTTCTATCCTACTTGGCATTGTATTTTCTATCCTAGTTGTAAGAGTTTCTACATAGAATTGTACAACAAAAAAAATACTTTTTCAATAATTTAATAGTGTGGGGTCCAATAATAATTGTCATGAGAGGGAGAGAGAGGAGAATTTCTATCGAGAGTTTCTACATGTAGAAATCCTCATAGAAATTTTCCATCCTACATTATTACCACCTATTATTATTAGGGCCCACACTATTAAATTATTGAAAAAAGTATTTTTTTTGTTGTACAATTCTATGTAGAAACTCTTACAACTAGGATAGAAAGGACAATGCCATGTAGGATAGAAACCCAAATTTTAGAAATCCCCATTGGAGATGGTCTAACAATTAGCCAAAAGAACAAAAGGAATAAGGTGCAGAGTCGCCCTTACTCCTTAAGGTGCAGAATCATCCTGTTTGCCAAAATGGTGTTTGACATGAATTAAGAGGAGTTAGACCCTAATTCTTCACCCCAGTTCCTTTAATATTTTGGGAATAGGCATTGCATTCAACTAATTATTTTGATTATTCTCCCAGGTACAAAGAAACAAAATATTAAAAATGTTCAAATCACCAAATTTGACAGTGCAATATTCAGATGTAATTGAGAAGAGCCAGTGTCAGTCTAGCTAAAGCCTAATGAAACAAATACACTTTAACAAATCTGACCGCATCCATGTAAAAACATCAATGATAATCCGGTTTGGCATGATCTTAGGCCAATGACTTGCCTGTTCCTCAATGAAGTTCACTTAGTTGTGATCATCTGGTCGATCTATCAAGTCCTGCTACCTGAACATGCTACTTGAATGACAAAAGAATCACCAAATGGGCCAGATCCCAGATACTTGATTATTTGTACAGAATCCAACAGGCAGAAACAACCTCAAATCTGTAACTGTAACATCTTCGATTGTGAACGACTATAGGGAATACTGCATCCATTATCTGTTAGGGACTATCCAAGTACCCATGAGAGGTTAGATTAAATATTCACACAAAATGTACTTGAAGGACCCAACATCCATGGAATTCAAGAAACAAAAAAGACCACCAAAACACTAGAGGTCTAAACATTAGTATTGTTATTTCAAAAAAAAAAAATGCAGCAATACGAATTGGAAAAATTGCTGTGATATGAATAGGTGAATCTTAACAAGAGCCGCAGACACTACAAAATTCGAAAGATTGACGAATGCAAAGCTTCTCCTGACGAATGCAAAGCTTCTCCTTTTGGGTAAATGTGATTAAACAGTAGACAGAATGTATAAATAATAAAGAAATACGTAGTTTGCTGGAAGCTGAAAGATGAAACAGCGTAATAAATGTATTCACCAATGTATTAAAGAAATTGAAACATTTTCTTCAAAATCCTAACCAGAAAACTCACAAAGGTTAACTTCCATTGTTTAATAGCTTAACAGGTTATGTGATCAGAAATATTTCAAAAGATATTTCACCTAACATAATATTTTGATGTGATAAAAATTAAAGTCATTGGAAAAACTTCCCGCTGCAACACATTGTCATCATCAGAAAACGAATGCTTTTGTGGAGAAAGCACATGAAACCACTGAAATGAAAGAGAACCTACTACGCCGCAGCACTGGCAGCTTCATTTGGCTTCATCGAAAAGAAAAGATCCAATACATCTGCATGGTTACGGACACAGCCTGGAGCTAAAGATAGTACATCATGTGCCACATCATGCCTCCCAGCCTCGAATAGTGCTTCAAATATACGAACATAAACAGCTCTAGACGGGAAGTCCTTCACAGTCATTGCCTTGAGAAAGAGACCAGCATCATCTGCTGTTCCCGATTTGGAAACATACCTGATAAATGGATCTATAAAAGGTGGGAAACCACGACTTTTCATCAATCCAAGTAGACTTGAAGCTTCTTTAACATGTCCTTGACTAATTAACTTTTTGATCAAGAATTTGTAGGTTGTATGCCAAGGTTGCACCTTTCTATTGGCCACCAAATCTTTAAGAACTTGACATGCATATAAGGCACCTTTCTTTGAGCAAAGACCATTCAGCAGCAATTCGAGAGCAGAACCTACATTTTCGCCACCCTTCCTTTCAACCATCATATGGAAACAAGAAATTGCCTTATCCAATTGACCAACCAGTGTATGCTTCTGAACTATAGACGTCCAACTCCTCAAATCCAGATCCCTGCCCAAATTTTCCAAATCAACTACATATTTCACAGCTTCATCCGACTTCCCCGCATCACAGAGTGCAACTACAACTCGATCATGTATCGTATCATCATCACATTTGTAGCCACCTTCCTCCATGGCTTTCAAAATTTTATCACACTCCCCCAATCTACTAACACTCCTCAACGATTTTATAACCCCGTCAAAAGCCGACACCTTTATAGAATTTCCGGCACCTGTGAAAATTTTCACAATCTTAGTTACCAAACTCATATCCAAATCTTTACCCACGACAACAACTTTTTTAAGGAGGATGATGAACTCATCAACTGGAGGCTTTTTTGTACCAGCCATCGCAAACTCATAGAGATCCAAAGCTACGGAGACCATCCTTCGCTTGTGAAACCTATTGGAGACCATGAAATAAGTCTCCATCTCCAACCCAAAGCCACAACTCCTCATCTTATGAAGAAGGACCCAAAAGTCGTCGACACAATCTTCTCTACCCAAAACCCTAGCCATCGCATTGTATATCTTTCCATCGATTTCTAAAGACGAAATCTTTTCCACCCATTGGTAGAACACCATAGCCCTCTTCGGGAACGTGCCGACCCGATCCAAGACGTCGACGATGGAGTCGGCACACGGAGTAACGCCCAACTCCTGTAATGCCTGTCGGATTGCTTCCGGCTCCTCTTCCTTCTTCAAGATCTTACAGATCCTCCCCGACACATCCTTAACCGAGCTCAGACAGTACATCTCGTTGAGAGAACCCAGTTCCCTCTCCATCCCCTCGCTCTTGAACCTCTTTGAAACCTTCGAGAAGGATTGTTTGGAGATGCCGTAGCCTCGCTTCTTCATGGCCTCGAGGAGGTCCAACAGGCCGCCTGCTTCGCCCTTCCTGCATACTGTATCGATCATGAGATCGTACGAGTTCGATCCCAAGAGCCGATCCTTTCTCGATTTCGCTTCCCTTTCTTTGGACGAGGCCCACTCGAAGAAGAGTGCGGCGGTGCCGGGGCTGTCTTGGAGCTTCGCAAGAACGGAGCCGACTGTTTCCTTGTCAAGAGCGAGGTCGAGGGAGCCGAGCTCGGCCTTGATCTGGCTGTGGTCGATCGGTTTGGAGAGGACGTTGGTCAATAGTAGAAGCTGTTGCTCCCGATCTCTCGTGGTGGCGGTCGGGTCGATTGATGGGTCGGCGGAGGAGAAATATCTATGGTTTCCGGATGGAGAATGGCGTCCGAGAAAAAGCAGTAGGTGCTGCTGTGAGGGTGGTCTCACCTGGAAATTGGGACGAGGAGGGGTTCGGAGGAGGAAGAGAGATGATCTCCATGCCCTCATCGTTCGTTGCTTGGATTCTTTTTTTTTTTTTTTTGGGGGGGGGGGGGGGGGGGGGGGGGGGGAGGAGGCGGGGAGGGAGATCTGGGGTGACGCAGTAGTAGTAGAATTAGGGCTAGGGTTTTTGTGGAGGCGTTTAACAGAATGAAACAGAGCGCGCTCGGCGGCGGAGCTTAGGATGTTACTAAATGGATGTTTGGCTTAAATTTTAATCAATTTAATTTAATCTATTAGTTAATTTGTTATTATCTATACTAATATAGATAATAAAAAAATTATTATTTAATATAGATTTTGTTATTATCCATATTAGTTAATATACTAATTAATATATACAAATATATAAATACATATTAATACAAAAATTTATTTGTATATATTACTTTATATATATTTATTTTTATTAATAAATATGAAAAATATATTAGTATAGATAACGATAACGAATTAATAAACAAATTTAGGTTAAGATGTTCTAATTTTAAAAAAAATGATTCTAAATTTAAGTTATACTAGATAAGTTTAAATTTTGATCTCATAAAATTGAAATCTTATATTATAATTATTATAATTTTAAATAAAGTAAAATCACATAAAAAATTTCGCTTAGCTATATATAAGCTTAAAATTCTTTTGAGTTTTAGTTTACAATGTAAGATAAATTTAAATCATAAAATTAAAATTTGGAAATAGTTAAAGTTGTGCTTACAAAAATTTTATTTATTATAATTTCAAAATCCATTAATCAAAGTTTTGATTATAGTTTCAAAATCCATCAATCAAAATTATAATCAAAATTTGTTTAATGGATTTTGAAATTATAATATATGAAAGAAAACAAAAAAATTGTCATCACAACTTTAACTATATCCACATTTCAATTTTATGAATTAAAGTTATCATTTTAAATTAAAACTTATAAGAAAAGATTTTAAGCTTATTTATAACTAAGCAAAAATTTTATGTGACTTTTACTTTATTCAAAATTATACTTAGTATAATATAAGATTTTAAATTTTATAAGATAAAATTTTAAACTTATCTAGTAGAACTTAAATTTAAAATAAAATTTTAAAATTAGAACAACTTAACCTAAATTTGTTATTAATTTGTTTTTATTATCTATACTAATAAATTTATTCGTACGTATTATTATTAATACAAATAAGTATATATAAAATTAATATATACAAATAAATATATTGACTAATAATTTTTCTACCCATATTAGTATAGATAATAACAAATTAACAAAAAGATTAACCAAACTAAAAAAATCAATAAAAAATTAAACCAAACCAAACGAAAAACAAACAAATCAATCAAACCAAACCAAACAAACATATTTAAAACAAACCAAATCAAACAAATCATTAAAAACCAAACCAACCATCAAACCAATTTCTGCCAACTGGGTTGGCAGAAATCCAACTTTTGATTGTTTTATATACTATGTATTTTTTCCGCCAACTACGTTGGCAGATTGTTTCGTTCCAGTTAAAATTTAAATACTTGTTTCGTTTACTCTAATTTATAGAAAATTAGTAGATTTTCTGTTTTTAATATGATGTAATATAAAGTGGTGGCATTTAAAAAAAAATGCTTGGATAAATGATTTTTTTGTCCCGATATCTATATCAATTTTTTTTTGAAATTAAAGTTAACTTCATTACTAGATAACTGAGTTGATGTTGGCCATATCTTTCTGGATATGAGCCAAAATACAAGTTGGTTTCTCTCGAAATAGAGTACTAACAAGAATTGAGCTACATAAGATAGCATTTGCAGCTAGAGAATGGGCAACGGTATTAGCTTTCCTAGGAGTGAAAGAAATGGAAATTCCATCAATTCGTTCAATAGATGCTCGACCCGCTTCTATAACATGCCTTATCTCCTTCAAAGATTACATTTGAAGGTTTCTCCCTTTTGCAAAGTTGGAGTCCCAGGTTCAGAGCAAGTCCTTCAGCTTCCAGTGGACCACCTCCTTCCTGATATGTTGTGTTTGCAGCTCAAAAATTTCGTTGTTGTTGCGTAGGATTGCAGCTGCCCCCATTTTCTCATCATGATATGCACCATCAAAATTAATTTTCCCTAGATTAGAAGGAGGTGGTGACCATACTTCTTTCATTCGTGTCTTTGTATTTGTTGGGAAGTTGTTCATTGGTTGGGCATGGTTGAAGCCTACAGCATAGGAGTCCTAGAGACTGATGGACATCTCAAAGATCTTATCGCAGCACACCAGAGCATGTTTGAAGAAGTTGTTTCTCGCCTTCCAGATTGCCCAGAATAGGTAGAGTGAAGATGATATTCAGATCATATCACCCGAAGAGAATATACTTTGGAGTAGGCTGTCACGATCCGCACCCGGTGAAGGGGCATGAGACCGTGGGTACGTCCAGCTTATGCCGTAGTGTCGACGGTAGAACGCTGTCCTAGGTCTCAATCATAAACTAAACATAATATAATATACTCTCCAAACGGAGGACAATCTCAGAAGGATACAACTCAATCACAAAATATCTAGGAGAGATAATCAGCACGAAATGGAATAGATAGAAGGATCACAATGTTTAATACAAAACCAGATTTGAAGAAGTTTAAGTATTAACATCACCACACCCACAGAGTATGAAATAAATACAACTCATGAAATAACTGAAAACAACAACTAGACAATAACCTAACAATCTACTCCAAGCTCTACTGGTGTCTCCTCTAGGCTAGCTGGAATCCTCCAAGTTATCTGCAAAATTTTCAACGTTATCCTGTCAGGACGGAAACGAGCACATATCTCTGAAATCAGTTCCAAAGCATGGTAGGAAATATAGAGCTAAGAGTTGAATAAAATACATGACGTGCTGTAAAGAAATACAGGAATACAAGAGATATGAATAAGTAAACTGGATCACGAAATATAGTAAGAAACTATGAACTATAATAAATATAAGTATTTTAGAGCACAAGATGATTATGTGATTGGTTTAGGTTTGTACACGAGTATATTAAGGGATCTCCATTATATGTGAGGGTATAATAGACATGTACACGAGTATGCTAAGGGGTTTAATCACATGACCACTTCTACTCCTCCGCCCTGATCAATACACAAGGATCCGGCCAAGTTATGTTACGAACACGATAGTTAGTTTTGCATAAAAAGTACATGTGAGCACACGAGAGTACATGAGAGTACATGATTTGTACACGAATAATATGAATACAAGCAGTACACGATGCACATGGTAAAGTACATGAACATGAAATATACGATGTATCCGCTGAGGAGATAACATCGCATGACAAGATCCATAGAGTACTGGTACGTGATAACAATGTGTCAACATCAAGTAAAGTAGTCTAAAGCAGGCAATATAGATACTTTCATGAATGAAAACTAATAGAGAATGTACTCGCCTGATACCCTGAGCAATTGAAGTGTACAGATGTCTGAACTGGAGTAACAGAGTCCTATTTAGAGCAATACAGGTTACAATGTGTTCAATATATAATAATTGAAGTTTACAATGCAATCTACATGATTCTAGGTCAAAATCAACCTAAAGTCAACTCTGGTCAATCTTCTGGTCAACTTAGAGTCAAAAGGTCAACTATCTAGGGTTTGGTCAAACTCTAGTCAACTCTATATGGCTATCTCATATTTCTAACCATAGGCTAATATATACTATAGATACCATATGCTATAACAAATATCTATATATCAACATATATACATAACCAATACCCACTCTAAGATATCAATCAACCTATATCATGAATATGACCCTACTCAAGGCTAACCAACATAACATATATATATATATATATATATATATATATATATATATATATATATATATATATATATATATATATATATATATATATATAGTGTACCATTAAGCCTAACATATATGTGTACATACATCACAATATCATGCACATAATGCATATATATCACATATATACTTAATATATATATATATATATATATATATATATATATATATATATATATATATATATATATATATATATATATTTATATATATATATATATATATATATATATATATATATATAGGTGTATACTACTATGAGTTATATCTTTAGGGGAAAAAGGCAGGCATCCCAACTGGGAATGGGAGTGTCAAGGAGTGAATGTGATGTGTAGGTAACATAAGATAACTTAGGTCATGGACTAAACAAATTGAAACTCAAGAATGGCTTGGACAAGGGTTAAGGTCTAGTCTAAAGTTGATCTGGACAATTATCCTAAATGCACAAATGAGTTGGACAGATGTAATGATGTGCAGGACAACGCAGTGGGTGATATGCAGGGCAAGTCAAAGCTAGGCAAGGTGACACAACTGATACATTAGGTATCAGTCATAAGGGTAATGAGAGAAATGCAGTAAAAGGTATTAAGGTGCATGATATGTGGTATGCAGTGAACTAATATGCAGGATACATTGTATAGGTAATGCAGTGAATGATAAGGCTAAGGACAAAACCAAGACTGGAAAATATGTGGAATTGGACTGGGCAGAGATACAGGGGTCTGATATGTAGTATGCCAATATGTAATGGTTAGATGGGAGATGCATAATATCAATTCTGATACTCAAAATCAGATACAACCCTCCAACTTAACCATGCACCTCCACTGACAGTAGCTGTCACGCCCCAGTACCAAAATACGGAGACGGACTAGGCCATCTACTCCATATGAGGTATATATACGTCATACGGCGATCGTGGCTGTCATAAGACTAGGGGTACATTCTACAATTAAGTCTCCTATGGTCCCACAGGGCATCTATGTCTCAATCAATCAAACAAGAATCAATAATTAATGAACATATAATATAAAGCAGTAAGGCTTTTCCGACGCTTCATCAAAATGATTCATGAGTCTAGCTACACAAAATGTTGAGCTAGTGCCGAGAGTCAATAGAACATAACCGTAGTCAGCTGTAGTCCGATTTAATTATAATTATGTAAAAGAAAACTAATGCCCAGATCAACCGGCTAACAGATGCCGACGGCTAAATGCCACGTACAAAATGAAGATAACAGAGCGGTGAAGAAAAAACCCACTCATGGTTCCTGGCGCCCATACTCTTGGTGTGCACCATTGTTCGGATAGAAGGCTGGATCCTCTGGCACTGCTACAATATCTGGCCAAACAAAACCAGCGGGGTTAGGCCCTGAATAGCAAGTACCACAAGGGAGCATATAATAAATAAGACAAAACCCAATGAGTAAATTAATTCAAGAGTTATAGGCTTATACCATATCATCGAGATAATACGTTACCCTTACAACCAAACAAGGACAAACGGTGCCAATATCGTACCGGGATAAGATACATCCTATAACCATGGTCAGGTTAAGGGCTTCTGGTCGCAACTTCGGTCCATAGCCTATCATAGCATAATAGCCCAACCCAACAACCAAACAAGGACATGGGTTGGACCACATACCACGATAGTCCATGTTCCTCAGTTACTAACAGAAGGAACATATCACAAGCAAGTCAGTTTATAAACGGCCAATCAATCCTACGGCTTTCTATGATTTGCCTGGGTTATCCCAGTAATACAGATATATAGGAATCCTCAGATTGTGTCATTCCAACAGGGCTAGCCAATCCATCATATATATAACACGTAGCACCTTGATTATGCACCGGTCACCCGTAAGGCTACCGTACTAAAACATATAACACATAGCACATAGGAGTCAAATATATTCATCCACTATAGGCGGATGAAATCGTATCAGTGACGGCCAACCCGACACGTTAGGATAGGGCCTAGGGTGGCTGGTAACGTACGATCTTGAGATTCAGTTCCCTCCCAATGCTTCTACCGATTTAAGTTGCTTAGATTAACCCTATCTTGATCTTGGATTTACATGTCATGGTCTCATGGTCATCCTCCTATATGTCATACCATATTACGTGTACCCTAAGTATGATTCCACATCGGCTCAACGAGTTCTAAATCTAGATTTATGCTTAGTGTAATGCATCAAACAACAATCAATATACCTATTACTGACCAATTACCATGACTGTGCTGGAAAGTACGCATATATTGACATTTAACACAAATGATCACTTAGTACATTGAGTCACACCTCAGTGCATTCATTAAATATCACCGCGGTGCACACTAATATTGTACCTCAATACAAACTTAGAAAAGGTACTAGCATGCACATAGATAGTCAGGTCGGGAATGAAGGTCGAGACACAAGATGGAAGAGAAACTATAAGGCACTGCGTACTTAGGGTACGAAGCGCACACAAGTCATGAAGTGGCACAAACGGTGCATAGGCAAAAGGTGCATGGCACAAGGTGCAAGGCGTGCGAGGTGCAAGATGCGCGAGGTGTGCGCGAGGTACAAGGTGTGCGAGGTATCATCCCTACCAAGCTTTTGGCCATGGAGTTTTTCTAGAAAGTTCCAATGTCCATAACTTGGGCTATAGGACTCAGAATTGGACAAAATAAAGGTCTAAACTGAATGAAATTGAATTCTCTACAACATGAAACAAGTAGTTTTCGAAAATAAACAAGTTTGATAGATCAAAACCATAAAAACCCATAAAATCCTAGTTTTAGAAACTTGGATCTACATAAAACTAGCCATTAAAATCAAAAACTCCAAGAACTAAACTTGGAAAGAATGAAGAGATGAACAATCTAGACTAATAATATCAAAGAAATATCAAAAAATAAAAAATGCATGTGGTCTCTCATTTATGCAAGATGTACTTGCCTAAATGTTACTTTGAGAAAAAAATGAAAAGTGAATGAGAAGAGAGAGTGAGGAAGAGAATATATATGGTAGGTGAGGGTTGGCTCCACTAAACACTAATCCCTAACATGATCTAACCATATGACTAATGACATGTTAAATGGTGCATAATACAACTAATTAAATTAATTAAATAAAATTCTAACCACAATACGGTTCAGAAATCTTATCATCGAAGCAGTGAGCCACGCCTACAACCAGACAAGGACAATGGGTGGCACACTAATCCGACACGAGATACTGTTCCATATCATGGCCAGTTATAAATACATGATACATGCAATCAAGATACAGGTGCCAGAAACCACATACAGAAAAATAAAAAATTTACGTATTGCGGGAATAGGGAGTGATATCTCTACCCTCCTTAGAAAAATTTCGTCCTCAAAATTTCGATAAGGCTAGTCGTGCACGCTCTCAGATCACAAAATACACTCAGGACATATAGCAAGTACAATTATAAAACAACACATGGCATATGAATAGATTATGAATGAAAGAACAATTAAGTAAAAGCACAAGCAATAATCAAACCCTAGAAGGAAAGTGATCGGAGACATACGAATAAAATATGCCTCTCGAGTCAGTTGAGTAGAAATTATTTCTCGCGGTCCTACGCTGACTCCCAAAGTGGACAAGGGTCAACGCTTGAGATAAGTCGGTACCAATGACTTAATCAAGAACGAGACTCTGCCCAGGTTGTACTCTCGTAGTCAGAACACATGATGAATATCACGTATCATGTGATATGAGAGCAGACGAGTGAGACGAGAAAGTCATCTTCACTCTTTGAATATAGAACTCAAGGAATTGTAATGAATAATACTCAAAACATACCCACAATCTGACCGCCTTCGGCCAACCTCTGCTCAAATACTCCAAATTCTACCTACCTCTGATCCTGCTAAACCCCCTACTGTTGCCTTCCCTGGTCCTGCTACTGCGGCCTCTACTTCCCAACCTGATATTGTACTTGTCGGTACATCTGAGCCTGCGTCGGTAATGGATGCTGGGCTAATGGCCTCACTGCTAGTGCTGGCCCTTGATACGGTGCTACCTATAGAGCTGGCAACGCCGAAAACTATTGAACTGGCTCTCCTGGCCTCTGTATCTGTAGGCAAGTAGCAATATGGTGGTCTGAACCTCCATACCTTAAGCACTGTCCATTCGCTGACCGACACACTTCTCGAGTGTGCCCTTCTTTACCACAATAAGTGCAACCCACTGGTGCCTCATGACGTTGTTGGTGCCTCGATTGTTGTTGTCGAACTGGTGCTATCACAATTGTCGTGACTAGTGCTGCATCACGAATACGGACGCCAGACACTGGTGCTGACGTCCGAGGTACTGCTCCTTCTCCTCCCGCACTCTGTGTATGAGATCTCTTTTGGCCTCCAGTCCTTGCTGATAACCTATAAATAATAAGCTCATGCCTTCGAGCCGCTATCAATTCTGCATCGAATGTTTGGTAGTCGTACCCCTCAACCAGCTGCATAATCTCTAAGTGAAGTCCCTGCTGGAACCTCATTGCTCTCTAGCTCTGTCGCCACCATCGTTTGAACAAACCTACTTAACCTGCAGAACTCTGCTGTATAGCCATCCACCGTCCTACCAGCCTGCTTGAGGCTGATAAATCTCTGCTGAAGCTCTTACCGAGCTACCACGCCAAAGTACTTTGCCTTAAACCTGGTACTGAAGCTATCCCAAGGAACATGATGCCTCATTCCAACTCTTCTGATGCCCACTAGTCGCGGGCAAGATCCTGAAGTAACAGTCTGAACTGGTCAACCTTCTCTTCTGCTGGAACCTTTGTTGCTACCAAAATGGCCTCAATATCTTGAAGCCAAGCATCCGCTGTAATGGCATCCTCCGTGCCATCAAAGTACCTCGGGTTAAGTCGTCAAAACCTTTTCGACGCTCCCGAGTCATTCCTGACACTTCTGTCAAGAGCTAACTATAGCCCCTGATTCAATAATACATTCTGCTCCTACTGTTGCTGTTGGGCTACCATCTGGTGTTGCTGGGTTTCCAATAACCCCCTGATAATCTGCAATAGTACCGGTGTGTCGAGTGCTACTGGTACTACTGGCATCACTGGAGGTACGGGAACCTCTGGCCTCTGCGGCTCAACTGGCTCATGTTCGGTAACATTCTTAATATGAATCTGTCCTGGTAGAGGGGCTACCCCTTGCTGATCTCCAACTGGTCCCTGCTCTACTGAATTCTCTCCCATGCTGGCTCCTCTAATAGCCGAGAATGATGTGCCCCTAAAGGAAAGGATACAAGGTATCAAAAGATACGACGAGAAGGAATCGAGGATGATAATCAAGTTAGCAATCAATGTGGAAGAAAGAGAAGACGAATCAGGAGATCAAGGAAAACATGTTTTGATTGAGACTCCTATAATCGCAATACCCCACAAGTCTGAAAAACAGACTTGTATTGGCTACCAATAAAATCTTGTCACGTCCCAGTACTGAAATACGGAGACGGACTAGGCCAGCTACTCCATATGAGGTATATAAATATCATACGACGATCGTGGCTATCATGAGACTAGGGGGTGCATTCTACAATCAAGTCTTCTATGGTCCCACAGAACATCTATGTCTCAATCAATCAAGCAAGAAGCAACAATTAATGAACATATAAGATAAAGCAATAAGGCATCTCCGACGCTTCATCAAAATGATTCATGAGTCTAGCTACACAAAATGTTGAGCTAGTGCCGAGAGTCAATAGAACATAATCGTAGTCAGCTGCAGTCTGATTTAATTACAATTATATAAAAGGAAACTAATGCCCAAATCAACCAGCTAACAGGTGCCGACGGCTAAATGCCAAGTACAAAATGAAGATACCAGAGCAGTGTAGAAGAAACCCACTCATGGTCCCTGGCGCCCATACTCCTGGTGTGCACCATTGTTCGGGTAGAAGGTTGGATCCTCTGGCGCTGCTACGATATCTGGCTAAACAAAACTAGCGGGATCAGGCCCCGAACAACAAGTACCACAAGGGAGGATATAATAAATAAGACAAAATCCAATGAGTAAATTAAGACCTGGTTCAAGAGTTATAGGCTTATACCATATCATCGAGGCAATACGACACCCTTACAACCAAACAAGGACAAACGGTGCCACTATTGTACTAGCATAAGATACATCCTATAACCATGGTCAGGTTAAGGGCTTCTGGTCGCAACTTCGGTCCATAGACTATCGCAGCACAATAGCCCAACCCAACAACCAAACAAGGACATGGGTTGGACCACGCACCACGATAGTCCATGTTTCTTAGTTACTAACAGAAGGAACATATCATAAGTAAGTCAGTTTACAAACGGCCAATCAATCCTACGGCTTTCTATGATTTGCCTGGGTTATCCCAGTAATGCAAATATATAGGAATCCACAGATAGTGTCGTTCCAGCAGGGCTAGCCAATCCATCATATATATAACACGTAGCACCTTGATTATGCATCGGTCCCCCGTAAGGCTGCCGTGCTAAACTATATAACACATAGCACGTAGGAGTCGAATATAGTCATCCACTATAGGCGGATGGAACCGTATCCGTGGCGGCCAATCCAACATGTTAGGACAGGGCCTAGGGTGGCTGGTAAATATACGATCTCGAGATTTTGTTCCCTCCCAGTGCTTCTTCTGATTTAAGTTGCTTAGATTAACCCTATCTTGATCTTGGAATTACATGTCGTGGTCTCATGGTCATCCTCCTATATGTCGTACCATTGTACGTGTACCCTAAGTATGAACCCACATCGGCTCAGAAGTCCCATATCTAGATTCATGCTTAGTGTAATTTATCAAACAACAATCAATATACCACAACATTATTACTGACCAATTACCATGACTGTGTTGGAAAGTACGCATGTATTGACATATAACACGAATGATCACTTAGTACGCAGAGTCTCACCTCAGTGCACTCATTAAATAGCACCGCGGTGCACACTAATATTGTACCTCAATACAAACTTAGAAAATGTACCAGCACGTACATAGATAGTCAGGTCAGGAATGATGGTTCAGACACAAGATAGAAGAGAAACTAGAAGGCACTGCGCACTCAGGGTACGAAACACATGCAAGTCATGAAGTGGCACAAACGACGCACGGGCAAAAGGCGCATGGCGCAAGGTACAAGTCGCAGGAGGTGTGCACGAGGTACAAGGTGTGTGAGGTGTGTGCGAGGTGCAAGGTGCACGAGCCAAAAGGCATACGCGTGGTGCAAGGTGCGTGAGGTACAAGGTGCACGAGGTGTGCACGAGGTGCAAGGTGCGCGAGGTGCAAGGTGCACGAGCCAAAAGGCACGCGTGAGGTACAAGGTGCGCGAGGTGTGCACTAGATGCAAGGTTCGCGAGGTGTGCACGAGGTACCAGGTACACGAGCCGAAAGGCGCGCACGAGTTGCAAGGTGCTCGAGGTGTGCGTGAGGTGCAAGGTGCACGAGGTGTCATCCCTACTAGCAAGCTTTTAGCCATGGA
Source organism: Iris pallida (assembly GCA_029216955.1). NCBI lineage: Eukaryota > Viridiplantae > Streptophyta > Magnoliopsida > Asparagales > Iridaceae > Iris > Iris pallida. The sequence continues at coordinate 8,456,081 of JANAVB010030814.1, forward strand.
GTTTTTTTTAGAAACTTCCAATGTCCATAACTTGGACTATAAGACTCAGAATTGGGCAAAATAAAGGTCTAGACTGAATAAAATTAAATTCTCTACAACATGGAACAAGTAGTTTTCGAAAGTAAGCAAGTTTGATTGATCAAAACCACAAAAATTTATGAAATCCTAGTTTTAGAAACTTAGATCTACACAAAACTAGCCATTAAAATCAAAAACTCCAAGAACTAAACTTGTAGAGAATGAAGAGATGAACAATCTAGACTAATAATATCAAAGAAATATCAAGAAATGAAAAATGCAAGTGGTCTCTCATTTGCAAGATGTACTTGCCTAAATGTTGCTTTGAGGAAAAAAATGAAAAGTGAATGAGCAGAGAGAGTGAGGAAGAGAATATATATAGTGGGTGAGGGTTGGCTCCACTAAACACTAATCCCTAACATGACCTAACCATATGACTAATGACATGTTAATGGTGCATGATACAACTAATTAAATTAATTAAATAAAATCCTAACCACAACACGGTTCAGAAATATTTTCATCGAAGCAGTGAGCCACGCCTACAACCAGACAAGGATAAGGGGTGGCACACTAATCCGCGATGGGATACTGTTCTATGTCATGGCCATTTATAAATACATGATACATGCAATCAAAATACAGGTGCCGGATACTATATACAGAAAAATTAAAAATTTACGTATTCCGGGAACAGGGAGTGACAGTAGCCGAACCTTAAGGTCAATCATGAGTCAAAAACCTGCCTCCCTCTAACTCTCGACTGATACCTATGGCTCTCACACAACACCACTGCCAACAAAAATTCTACTGATACAACTAAATAATAGGGAGGGTAAACAGGTATCTCAATTACACTAAGTTAACTCCATACTCAAACTTCTACTAACCCCATCTATGATACACCTGAAACCAAGTAGTAATTGCTACTGCTGCTGGTATAGAGAGTTCAAAGCAAGTATTTGGTTGTTTCCTGGGATGGAACACAAATGGCATAATCAATACAAGGATGTCTGATATATAAACAAGGGGTTTGAACATCTCATGATGTGAACTAAGCATATAACTATTGGATAAAAGTTAAAGAAGGACAGAACCTGGAGGTCATTAGGACAATCACACAGGATACAGATGAGATGATCATGTATGAGATGAACATGAAGAAGGTAGGGTCAACAAATAGGGAGTCCATTGGTCTGAGCTTAAGAACTGAACTCACCATTCCAAATCTAACCTTTCTGAATAATGACATATACACTATACAACCTGATATGTATACACTTATACTAACTAATCTAACGCAATGGTCAAATGTTAATATGAAGGGAGATGGGTGCAAGTAAGGAAGGATATGCAGATTGGTGCATACATTGGATGATACATGTGAATGCAAGAATGAAGTATGCAAGCAGGTCAAACTCGAGACTAAACTCATGGGAATGCTTTATAAGTGATCAACTAGTTCACAACTGGACAAAATATGAGCATCTGAGCTAACGCAGTGGAGGTAAATGAATGTAAATGGCAGTGTTTCTCTGATACATGTGGCAGTATGCCAATGCAAGTGAATGCAGGGGGTTAACATGGAGTGTCATGCCATTAGTCAGGTTTTGATACCATAGAGGTATCAGAGAATGCAGTATGTAATGCATTACTGCAGAACCAATGCAATGATGAAGTAAGACTCTATTCGTAGTGCTAATATTGATCAAGGGTCTGAGCAGTGGATATGGGCAGATATATATGAATAAAACACTAAAAGAAATGCAATGAGTTGGAAGTGAAATGAAATGGGCACCCAAGTGTTGTAATGAGTAAGGCTCTGCAGGTCAATGCATGTGCAGTGAGCTAATGCATGCAAGGAGTTAAGGGTGTTAGGATAAGTAGTGGATGTGGTATGCATGGAACTCCTCTAATGCACAGTATGTTTAAGTAGGCAGGTACGCTTCTGCAGGAGTGAAATACAATGGTGTGTGTGTGGTCAACTGATATGTACTTGCAAGTGATGCAAGTGTCATGCAAGATGAATGCAGGAATGATAAACAACATTAGATGCAGAGTTAACTTGAAGTGTATACAGGGTAATGAAGAATATGCAAATGAGTGTGCAACAACCTTGTTAGTGTGTGCAGCTAGCTTATGATGAGGGTGGATGTGAGTGTGAAGTGTCTACAGCAGTGTCAAACAGAACAATGGGTAGCATGTCAGGTGAGGGTATGTGCACAGGCCAAACAAAGTGTTCGAATGCAAGCTAAATGTACATGAGTGTCAAGTGTAGTGATGTGAATCTTGTGCAAGTGACAAAGACAAGTGTAGCAGTGAATGAAGTGTGAAAACAAAGCAAGTGTTTGAGTGTCAAGTGAAGTACAACAATGTGCAGTGATGCAACATACTCGACCACACATAACAGAATCTATAGGTCGAGTCACAGATCGAAACCGCCATGGTTTAAAGCCACAAGCACTTAGTCGGGTGTCAGTCACTGCTCGAACCTAGAACATCGATTAGATTGTGAATTAACAAGCTATAGGCTCAAATCTAGGCCTCGTGTAGCAGGGCATGCACAGTTCAGGCCAAAACTCATGGTGCAGTGTCCCCGTATCCAAAAACACCCACCAAATCACATCAAATATACCTCAGTCCAATATATATGTAATATACAAGTAATTAGCAACCCAAAAAATAATTATTTAAAAAATTGGAGATCAAAACATCCTATGGGGCATTTCATCGAACACTTGAGATACGTATCAAATACTCTAGCGATACACACCTCAAATGAGTTTGCAATTGGTTTGGATGAATTTGGAGTTGATTTGAGGAATGGAGGCAAATTTGGGGAGGAACACAAATTAGGGTTAGGGTTACAATGAAAGAGGATAAGAAGGAGGCTAATGATGACCTATATAATGGGGTGGGGCTGTTGTGGCCGGCCAACATGGTTGGGCTAGGGTTTATGTCATGACCCACTCTCGAATAATCGAACACGAGTCGGACACGCCCAGCCTTCATTGATAGACTCAACGAAGTAAGCTGTACAATTCTAAAAAAAACTCCAAGGTACTAGATAAAAAAATATCACAGCATCTATAATCGTCCCAGAAATGATCACCACAATCCATAAGTTGTATAATACATTTAAAAAATATGAATACCGGAGACAAATCTGGTAATTAGAATAAAATACGACTATAAAGTCTCAATGTACAAATATTTAAAAATAAAACTAAGCAAATCTAAATCTGTAGCCTCTAACCCTAAATCATGGCTCCATCTTGCTCATCTAAGATCCCGGGCTCTGGCCCAAAAGGCGGAACGATATTCTCAAGTACATCTGCAACATATCCAGTCAGGAGCGGAGCAAAATACAATTCTAGGTAATGAACAAGAACATCATGATATGGAAATGAGTACAGGAGAATATAAAGATGTAACGTACTGGAAGTAAAGAACATGAAAGTACATAATGTAAATACAGAAAGTACAAAAAATAAAGTACATAAAGTAAATCCTGAACATAAGTACAAGAACCTGACATGTGCACAATGTTTGAAATACAACTCGTATATGTGACCGGCTAGGGTGAGTACAGAAATAAGTACATGAGTACATGAATATCGGTACGACTTAGAGTCCCACGTGCACGATGTGAGACCTTAGCTATCAACCTGAATTTCTATTTTGGGTTTGGTCACATATCTAGTGTATTTCTTCTCCCTAATACAAGCAAACATAGGAACATGAAAGTACAAGAGTACATGATATATCGTGTGACAATGTGTCACAAGAAATGCACAGGATATGAATGTAAAGGAACATAAACCATAGAATGTACTTGCCTTGCTCGGGGTGATCAAGAGTAGGGAGATCGTAATCTCTCTGTCCACCTATAATTTAGTACAAGTTGGTTAGGCTAATACTTCTAAAAAGTCATCTTATTTCTATCCAAAATTCTTAATTAATCATAACTACTATTACTTGCTAACATATTTTTAGTTAAAGAAAATAGGACATGTATATAAATACTATAACAAAATAATTGTAGGAAGGCAATTTAATTTCTATCTGACAGCTACTACTCATGTCCCAATTGTTACTACATCTCCAACTTAATAACATTAGGAAATTAAGCTCTACACAACAATTAGTCTACAACCAGTTCATTACTGGATCAAGGAAGGCAACTCATCTATTGAACTTGGGCTCAAGAGAAAATACACTAATGTCTCAAGTCAATACTTCAATAACTCAGCTCCACCCACGACCTATATTCTCAGTTCAAATACTCTTCAAAGCCAAGAGAGGTTGGCCCAAAGCTTCATAGATCCTAATAAGCAGTGATAACTCCACATTTTAAACCATGCTCCACCCTATCTTGGCAATGCAACCCAACAACATATAGACAACCTAATCATAAAATGTACAGAAGTCAAATTCTAGCCCAACCATGCCCACAATCACAATATGACCCCTGTCCCCCTTCCAGAATACAAGGTTTAGAGAAGATATACATTGGACTTTAGAATCAAACATGACCATATATTTGTGGAAAGCCCAAACACCTGCATTCAATTGTTCACACAACCCATATCTCATTGAACTCAGCTCACACACACAGGTCCACGAAATCAATTATACTACTGACACATAAAGATTGAATATTCAGTTTCATTCGAAATTAACTGTCCAGTTGGTACTCGAAGCAAAGTCCAGAAGCAAGGTCCAGTTATAACATTCAACCAAATATTCTAACAGATACACAACTTTCAACCCAAAGTCCAGCAAGATACACAAATTAAGTTTTAAAACTTACACAGGCCACAACCCAGAAGTGCCTAGAACTAGCAACTTTAACCCAACAAAAATATACAACCCAATTGCTCAAAAATTCAAATAGGACTCAATGAACCAGCTAAAAACAAAATTAAAATAGAAATTAACAATCAACTGAAAGTAAATTCAATTAAGAAATGGTCAAGCTACTGAAGTAATCCAAATAGGAATTCCGTCCTTGCTAACTTCTATCTTGGCGGATCCTTGACATACGACCCTAACGTCGAGCATTACAAAGTTGGACATAATTAGTTCCCAGACACGCACACACACCTGGATACGCTCTCAACCGGACACGAACAGAAACACAATGCTGGAATCGATCTGCCCAAGAATATACATCCATTTAATCTAGCCATGAAACCATAATTCAACAACAGGGAAAAATTAAAGAAATTACCTGAGAAGTGAATGTCAATTTGGATTGAAGACGCGAGTGAACACGGTCTCCTCATGTCCGATTGCAATATGCAATCTCTTTGCAGCATAACGTCGAATAGGTCCCGAACAAGAAACAGAGGAAGAAATTCCCAGAGTCAAATCATAACAAATTCTTCCAAGATTGTATGAAGAAACTCGGATTCGAATACTCATACTGGATCTTGATCCCAATTGTCCAAAATTCTAGATCAACCACTTCCAAATTTGAAGAATTTGATTCTAACACAAAATGAAAGGAAAACAACTAATCGATCGATCACCAAATAAAATGAAATCATCCAATCATCCGATCAACAACTCACCTGATGTCGCCGGGAAGAAGCTTCAGCACCATACCGAAAATAGTCATTGTCGTCGTGCGCTCCTCATACTGCCATGCTGGAGAGATCGCTTATTCGCTGTCGAAGGGGATCGCCTCGGCGTGGAAGAGTCTCGCCGTCGCTGGAGGAGAATGGTGCACTGTTGGGGAAAGTGATTGCCGCCTGAAAGGGATCACCGTCGGGGAAGAAGACCCCTCACGTGTCGATGATGGAAGAATGCCGTCGGAGAAGAGGTCACGCCGCCGTCGTAGAGACCGACGCCTAGCCGCTGGCCATGCTCGCGGTGGTGAGGACCATCGCCATGGCTCCCGATCAAAATTAGGATTAGGGTTTGGGAGCTCTCGGGAAGAAGAGGGAAGGAAAGCTTCTGTTCTGAGATGTGAGCTGAGAATGAACACATTCTCTCCTTTATGCTATATATAAAGAAAAGGGGAGAAAAGAGAATTTGCACTTAAATCCCCCAACAACTGATTTATTACAGTTTATTATAAATTGGTTATGGTTAGTTAGAGAGGTTGTAAGAACCTTGGGGACCACTCTAGGTTGGTTGCTAGAATCTTCTCCTCAAATAACAAATATTTAATAAAGAAAATTCTATTCATAAAATTATAAAGGGATCAATAATAATAAAAACTACTAATACATAAAATAAAATAATTATTTCTAAATTTCTATAATACATGGAAAATACTAAAATTCAATAAATTGGGAAAATGGGGTTACAAATCTACCCTTCTTAGAAAAATTTTGTCCTCAAAATTTTAAAAAGCATGGCACGATACAAAAATGACACAAAGTTCAAAATTGCTTAGGCACGAGTGTGAATATGCTCAATGACTAGGCACGAAAATCATAAAATTTGAAATGATTTAGCATAACAGATGAAATGGCACGATCGATAATGATAAAAAATTAGCCAGGTACGAAGTGAAACAAAATTTAGTTAATGCCAAGTACGATAATTACATGGAAGGAGTTGAAATAACGCGATCTAACAATGATCGAGAATTAAATAGGCACGAGGTGCAATGAAATTTAATTACGACTTAGAAGAGTAAAATCATTAAGGTACGATCTTCTAAGCACGATTAAAATGGAAAGTCTAGAAAAATAGGAAAGTCATAGTTATATAGGCAAAATTAAGATCAAAGTTTAGACAAAACATGATAGAAGTACGATTAATAAAAAATCTGGTGGAGCGGAATCAAAATCTAGTATATATATATTGAGAAAATCAAATAATCCAACAATAAAATGCTAGAAGAGGAAATTACAAGGGTTGATATAAAAAAGTATGGAAACTACCCAGGAGGTATTTGTATCATGTCAAGGTGAAAGTGCAAGGATTTGCGATTCACAAAAAATCAATAATCATATAAAAATAGGATATAGTCTCTATGATATCTGAAAACATATATATATATATATATATATATATATAAAGTTACTTTACTTAGAATCCATGCCTTGCCAGTGTACATCTGGCTGCAGTGGACATTTGGCTTTATGACTCAAATAATGATATGCTATCGAATATTCTATCAACTTATCCATTTTCAAACAATTATTAACGAAACAATTCCATAGATCAAAATGCGAAGAATTTAGGAAAAAGTCTTAATAGTACCCAAAAGCCTATGAATGTCTGAAATCACTTCAACTCAGAGTCCATGTCTCGCCAGTACGCAGCTGGCTTCAGTGAACTCGTAGTCTCCATAATCTAGATAAATGGCTTCAGTGCACAACTGTCATGCTGCAGTAGGTCTTCGAATATTCTCTCAACCTTATCTATAGGAATTTCAAAGGAGTCTATGATAATTCAAAATGGGTTCTAATAGTCCGAATCATGATAGAAGTGATGTTATATGTTCTTTAGAAAACAAGAAGTTTTTACTAGGTATTAAGAAACGACAAAAGTTCCAACAATGAGTACTAGCTACTAAAAAGACACACAAGGAGATTTTAGAATTAAATCTCGAACAGGAAACAAAGTTTCGAATAGTAAACGAAATCTTAAATAGGCACAAAATTTTGTACAGGGAACATAATCCTGAATAGGTAACAAAGTCTCGAATGGTGAATAAAAAACAAAGTCTCAAAATAAGAAACAAAATCTCGTATAGGTAACAAAGTCTAATGAAATGAAATCTCGAACAAAATCTCGAATGAGGAAGTGAAATCTCAATAGGAAAAATCTCAAATAGAATTCAATATCTACAAAGTCGCGAATAGGAAACAAAATCTCAAAATAGGAAGCAAGGTCTTGAATAGTGAGTAGAAAACAATATCGAATAGCGAATAGAAACAAGATATCAATTAGTTAATAGGAAACAAGGTATCGAATCGTGAATATGAAACAAAGCAAATCTTAATTAGGAAACAAGGTCGAAACAAATTGCGAATAGGAACAAATTCTCGAATATAAAACAAGCCTGTAGAAGCATGAAAAAATGGAGTTCATGCTGATTATCATGACCGCATAGGCATTATGCGGCCTAGTTGATCCGGGCCATAGAAGGAAGTCTCCTGTGACAACTCCGCGGGTCAAGTTGATTCAGGATGCAGAAGGAAGGCTCCTATAACAACTCTGCGGTCATGTTGATTCAGGCCGCAGAAGGAAGGCTCCTATGGCAACTTTCTGGCCAAGTTAATCCAGGCCGTAGAAGGAAGGCTTCTATGTCAACTCTGCGGTCAAGTTGATTCAGGCCGCAGAAGAAAGGCTCCTATGACAACTCTGCGGCCAAGTTAATCCAGACCGCGGAAGGAAGGCTCCTATGACAACTCTGCGGCCAAGTTAATTCGGGCCATAAAAGGAAGGCTCCTGAGACCACTCTGCGGCCAAGTTGATTCAGGCCGCAAAGGACGATTCCTGTGACAACTATGCGGCCAAGATGAGAGAGGGATGTCCTGCGGCCAAGGGAGATTACGACCTATTTACGAACTGCATATGCCTTATGCGGTCCAAAATTCTCCAAACTCTTTCAACATATTAATTCTACTTTGTGGTAGGACACATGGCGAATTGACAAAGTCTCGAACCACCCAGATATGTTGCAACAAAAATCTCAACAGACACCCAGCTGGCAGCTAAAGACCGGGTCTTGGTGTACTGTTACGGCCACATGGCTACTTGACTACCTATGCGGCCCAAAATATGCCTCATCCAGAAACCTCTATAAATAGTAGGGTACCACACCAATGCAAAGGGGCTGGAAAAATCAAGAGCATTCTCTCAAGAGCAAAGATTACGTCCGATAGTCCAAGGAGTAAGGCAGAGTTTCTACACTTCTTTCGAGCCTCCACCGTCACCCCCAGGATCTAAACTAAACAATTATACTTAGATTGCTTCCTAGAATTTCTTTCTCAGCTCTCTTTTGTACTTACAAGTTTGCAATCAAATCCAGTTCCTCTATAGTTCTTATTTTTTTGATATTTAATGGCAAACACGATGACGACTCTGCTAGGGACTTCTTTCTCCACCGATGAGAAATTGGTGACGCAATCCGACACGTCCAAGCTCGGCTCTACGCAGCAGATGCATGTTGTTCGCTTTGATCAACAAGCATTCAAGGAAATCTACTCCGAAGGGAACACCAGCCCAACACAGGAGCGAGCTAACCCGAAAAGAGCCTGCAGGACGCGGAGGCCCAAGACCACAGCCCCTCGCCAGGCTCTGGAAGGAACTCTTTTCGCCGCTCAAAACGACGACCAAAGCTCCTATACGGTCTCGCTTTAAACCGCAGAGGACTCCGCTGTCCCCAAATCCAGCAGAGGAAAACACTACGATGCTGGACTATCGGTGGCACAGGGGAAATCAATACGATCAAAGAAGAGACCGCATAAGATCCACGATCGTAGGCAGGCGGCCTATACGGCCAATCCTGGCCGCAGACAGGGTATCTCATGCGTCCCCGACAGAAGCTCCGTCTTCGATTGCATCTCATGCGGGCCAGACCCCATGAGGCCCTCAAAGAACATTGAAGGTTCCGAGTTGGACTCTTCCTACTACGCACCTTTGGGTGCTAAGTCGAAGAAGTCTAGGGCAGTGCTGGCTCAACAAGCCCAGCCAACTGTCTAATCTGCTGACCGTCAGCGGGTACCGTTAGTCGTTACACGGGCCCCTGATGGAAAGTTGTACAGAACCTCCCACGTCCAGCCCTCGACGGCAAACGGACAGGGTAGGTCCCAAGAGTCTCCCCAGAATGATCTAGAGCAAGTACTTTTACTAGCCTCAGATCTGGGAGCAAACATAATACCTACGCACCCGTGTGCCCGGGATACCCTGGCCTACAAAACAGAAACAAAAGTAGATCAATCTGCTCTCGACTTGCGAGAGGTGCTCATCCACAAATGCAATAAGAGAGAGGCAACCTTGGCATGCGGTGAGCCCTCTCTAGGATATCACTGTACCCAAGTCGTCATCAACTGCTGCTGCAAAAAGTCGGCAACACCTAAAGACCGACAGTCCGTCTTCCAACGATTGCACCAGCCAGTACCTGTCCGACGACAAATCGGGAAACAAGTACAAATTTTAGAAGACGAAAAATTTCCTTTTGCCTCCTGTAATTCGACTCGGAAGGTTCCTGCTGGCAAGGGAGGAAAGAAGACAGGCTCCTCCAGCTCGACAATCCCAGCCAGCACCTGTCCGACGATAACTCGAGAAACATGTACAAATTTTGGGAGACAAGAAATTTCCTTTCGCCTCCTGTAATTCGACTCGAAAGGTTCCTGCCGGCAAAAGAGAAAAGAAGACAGGCTCCTCCAGATCGGCAACCTCAGCCAGCACGGTAAGAAAACTCTCATCTGGAGGATTGCTGCCGACGATCACAGGGGGTGTCTACTAAGGCACCCATTCAAGAAAGAGGCTTCCAACACCCGAGGATTCATCCTTGACGTCCCTGTGTGTGAACGAAGTCGGGGGTAGTAGTCCCCTGAACGTATGTGATAACCCGGTGTTCCAAGAGGATGCGCATGAGGTAGCGATCTACTGGAATTATGTAATAGAATTGGACGTCCCCGAGGGTTATCGCCTTCGCCAAGACGATGCAGCTTTCTGCGCAGGGGGTAGCTCCTCTTTCGAGTCCGAAAAGGAGGACTTTCCGACGTTCTCCGACGATTTCTCTGTACGAGGGTACGATACGAAAAGCACATCCTCTACAGTCCCCTCCGTCTCTCCCTATGTGCGGACAGTATTTATGGCAGGAGATAATCACGAAGGGCCTAGTGATCGGCAACGTCTAGAATTGCTTGAAGCCATGATCCTAACCTTGGTCAAGTCAATAGACGAGATCATAGTTGCCTTGCCGACTCAACCAGCAAGGACACCTGGACAAACAAGCTTGGGTCCCGCAGTCAATGCAGACTCAAACACGACCGCTCCTCCTTTGGGCGCCAATCCTCCTGGAATATTTGCTCCCTCAGCTGTAGATGAGGCCAAGAAGGCATGGAGAGAAGTCCAGGAGATTCGAACAATGTTCAATGCCCGAGACTCCTCTCGGGACCTCAGAATACGGTAGCTGTATCCCGTTGCATGGAGAGACGTTCCTTTTCCTCCGCGGTACAAATCATTTCATATTGATTCATATGACGGGAAGACCTCTGCTAGCCGGTACATGACTTATTTTGAGGTCACAACAGACCACTTGCCACATAATGACACCACCCTCACACGACTATTTATCGGAGCATTGGAGGGAATCGCGTTCGACTGGTACCGCAACCTCCCGGACAACTGCATCCATTCCTTTGACGGCTTCAAACACATGTTCTTGGAAAGGTTCTACGAAGTAGGGCATGATGTGACAATATCGTCTCTCATGGACGTCGTTCAGGGAGAAAGGGAGCTGACGAGAAACTACATCGAGCGATTTCACCAAACCACAATGAGATTGCCCCAAGGCAATCCGGAAAGCTCTTTGAATAAAATCTGCCAAAAGAAGTTGCTCTCCGTAATCAGCCTCTGGATGGGTGAAGATCAATTCATAGATTGGACAACTTTTATTATAAGCGCTACAAATACGGAGATAAAGTTAAAAAAGGCCCGCCAGCTGGGATTACACATCCCAGATGGAAAGGACAAGGGCAAACGTCCTACTACCACCTCCAATAATAACAATAGTGGCGGCACCACCAATAACCGGGACACCAAAGACAAATAGGCCATGGTCACAGGTACAACCAAAAAGCCTGAACAAAAGCAAGCAAAAGTTCCGAGGCCCAATGAGACATACTCTTTTGAAGATAGCCATGTCAAGCCTATCTTCGATATGCTCCTGCAGGCGGGTAGGATCAGACTCCGTGATGTAGAGTGCGAGCCTCGAGCGGCGGAGATCGAAGATCAAAAGTATTGTCACTTCCACCGCTATGTCCACCACCCCACACAGGAGTGCTTCACATTAAAGCGGTACATCCAGAATCTCATCAACTCCAATGCTCTAACGCTAGATTTTGAAGAGGTTACTGTGGCTGCAAATATGGTATCCGTTCAGTTCGGCGACTTTCTCCAATAAAAACTCAAGACAGGGTAGTACCCGTTCTCCGGGCAACGATGGAGGTTACTAACCTTCCACATGTCTGGGACCAGATGACTGGATTGGTGCCTCTTACTACGTCATGAGGAGAGGTCTTGTGGGTCCACCCAGACTTAGTGCCTGAAGTTACCCAGGCGGTACCATCCTCAACTAGCAAAAGGAAGGGCGGGAAGTCCAGATCCTGCCACACAATCTCGGCCGAAGCTGAGGAGGCGGCGGTCGTTGTTACCTGGTCTGGCGCATAATCCCAGCCCACTCTCGATAATTCAGTCGAGGACCCTCAGCTGACAATGCTACCTGCTACCGATGTTCCGGGACTATCTCAGCCTCCACCGGCAGACAAATCCAAGTCAAAAGAAACCCGCTTCGATAGGCCACTCCGTAAGGACATACCTCAGGGGCTGGAGAGACCTTACAACTTTGACATACTAGCACAACTAGCTAATATGCCAGCAAAGTTGTCGTTATACGAGCTCCTAAGGCTCTCCAAGGATATTCGCGTCGCATTGAGTGAAGCACTCCAGAATGCTGACACCTACTTAGCTCAGGTTAAGCCTACAGGGGAAGACTCGTCAGCAAAACTCCAGGGCAGCAATTATACAGATGCAATACCCAATATCGTATATGTTAATCAAAACTAACTTTCATGATCGCCTTTTGTACTACACTGGATACATAGGCGACATCAAGATGGATTGGATGTACATCGATCCTGGCTCGTCAATAAGCATCATCCCAAAAAGCTTGCTTCAACTCCTGGGCATCCCTATGCACCGGTTAGCATCGACCAACACTGCCATTAGCGGTTTTAACTCAAGAATAAGCTATCCCCTGGAAATAATTCGCTTGAAATGTCAGATCGGTGACCTGAAGACGGAGGTTACCTGCTACGTCATAGACGCAGATACATCCTACAATATCCTCTTGGGGCGTCCATGGATACATGACTATATGATCGTGTCGTCCATGCTCCACTAGTACTTCAAGTATATCAGTAAGCACGATTTTGCAAAGACAATTCACCGACGTCGATCCTTTTAAAGGGGTTGAGTCTTACTATTCTTCTGAGGCTTGTCTATATGAGAAATCTAAAAAGCACACAATTGACGAGGGGATACAAAATGAACTGGAAGCCACAACAAGGTCAGAGGAACCTCTTAAAATCTGTCTCTAGGCCCATAAACCAGGCAAAGCCGTACCCATTGTCACAACTTTGCATAAAAAAGAGCTCGGTTCCCCCGCCCTAACTGCACAGTTGGAACTGATGGTCATCTGATTCCCGAGGTCTAGCCAAGAGCCAAAACCCATCATGGAGCCGATGGTGATCCGATTGCCAAAATCCAATCAAAGGCGAACGGAAGATGCAAGGTCCTTTGTGGAGTTGATGGTAATTCGATTGCCGAAATCCAATCAAAGGTGAACGGAAGATGCAAGGTCCTCTGTCGAGCCGATGGTTATCCGCCTCCCCAAGATGAGCCGACAGCCAAGTGTTGATCTGAGACCCTCAGACAAGCCGATGCCACGAGCAGAACCCTTGATGGTTAATCTACCCAGGATGTCGTCCCAGCCTTTGATCACGCAGGGGGTAGCTGAAGAGGAGGCTGAACTGGCAAAATATCTGGTTGTACACATTGATAGTCCCTCTGCCGATGATGTAATTCCTTTAGACAAGATACCTTATTTTATCAATAATAGGTTACCTTTGAACTATCCTGAGTGCAATAAGCTTAATTTAATGTATGCTATGGAGCACGGTCTGGACATTAACCTGCACACATAGGTGACAATCGTCTATACCATAAACCGACTTACTCCCATTAGAGGTGCCTACTTCCTAGTCCCAGACAGAAGAAAAGGTGATCACATGATCATCTTTGGCCGAAAAGAAGGTCCTGAACCTTTCATGCCAGAAGAGTTCTATTTTGAACCTGATATTGGAAGATTGCCGCTCTACCTGTATAGTTCCTGAGCCAGGTACTTAATGCAAAAATAAGGGTACGATATGGAGACTATCCCAGGCTTGAACTACGATAACGGCCGGCGATTGCCTCTACAGTTGCCAGTCCCGGCTGGAAAACCTCAGGATTATTACAGCAAGTCCAGACAAGGTCTAGGTTATGTTACACCAGCAACAATGCTCGAGAGCTTCGATGAGGTATGTGAGTGGCATTCTCACTCGTCCGAATCACCCACTTACGATTTTGATAATAGTATTGGGGATATATTTAGGCAAACACTGTCTGTCAACATGGCATCTGCCGACATTCAGGAAGAAGACGAAGATCCATCCGAATTCCTTGAATTGGAGCCATAGGCCCAACAGCTGGATGCACAATGGGAGAAGCGCTTTGAACAACGAGACCCTTCCATTGAAGATGAGGTCATGCAAGTTGACCTCGGTGACGAATCCTCCTCAAAGCCAATCTTCATCAGTAAAAGCCTGACGGACGACGAGCAGGAGTCGTTATTGCAACTCGTCAGAGAATATATCGACATCTTCGTTTGGAGCTATGAAGACATGCCAGGGCTAAACCCCGAGATCGTACTTCTTAAGCTCAATATTCATCCAGACGCAAAATCAGTCAAACAACAACAACGACGGTTCCGTCCAGACATCATGATTTCCATCGAAACTGAAGTAAACAAGCTTATAGCTAGCAGCTTCATCCGCGAGGAGCAATAACCAGACTGGGTAGCTAATATAGTGCCCATTGTAGAAGCATGGAAAATATTAAAGAAAATGATCCATGCGGCCAAAAGAACTCCATGCGGCTCAGAAAGCCCATGCGGCTCAAAGAGTCATACGGCATAAGGGACTATGCGGCCCAAGACATCCCATGCGGCTCCAAAGACACGTGGCAGGATAGTCCTCTTCTCTGCCCCCTCGTATTAATTGTTTGACGGCTGACAACTCTGAAAAAGTGACAACCCGGACACAAAAAGAAGAAATCATGACTCTGTCATAATGACAGACTTCTAGAAAAGAGAGAGAGAGATCTCTGACACAAATCCCCTAAGAGCCATAAAAAGGCCACGTGGCCTTGCCACGTGGGTGTTCGTATGCGACTCAAGCAAAGACTTCTCATGCGGTTCAGAATGAAGCCGTCCTATGCGGCTCAGGCCGAGACAGCCTCATGCGGCACAAGCAAAGACTTTTCATGCAGTTCAGAATGAATCCGTCCTATGCGGCTCAGGCCAAGACAGCCTCATGCGGCTCGAGCAAAGACTTCTCATGCGGTTCAAGAGGACCATTTCTATGCGGCTCAGGCGGATGTATCCCTATGCGGCTCATAATGATTACCTCCCTGTGGTTCAAAGGCTCAAGGGAGGGCCACTACCCAGGCAGCCCTGACATGTGGCCCTAACCATATGCGGCCCAAAATCATATGCGGCTCACTTGTCATGTGGTTCAGATCCCCACAATGGCTCCTAGGACACGTGTCCTAAGCCGATTAATTTCTCAGATTTACTGCAAATCAAAGATTGGGTCAAATCCCCATAATCTGGGACACGTGGCAGGAGAATAAATTTAATTTATTCGCAGACATCAGAAGATCATTATGAGGAAGATTTATTCCAATTAGCATTAATTGCTGATGGGATTTGGTGTAATCTACAATCAATGGCTCGGATTCGTCACAATAAAAAAATGAATGGCCTAGATTGACCAATCCACTAGCCGCCGCCATCTCCAAGATGTAATTATTGGCAACCCTAATGATCACATCCTACTATTATAAATAGTAAGGTGCCATTCCCTTGTGAAAATATACACGATCAGAGAGAGATACGTATATACAGAGAGACTCCCCCAATAATCAGAGAGAAAATACACACAGAGAGAGAGGAGCCAGAAGAGTAATAGAGGGAGAGCAAGAAGAGCATTTCTTCAGCAACGCCAACCATCTCTTCACAGGAGCCAAGGCTGTATACCGATCGTCCAAGGAGTAAGGCAGGGCCACCGTCGCCTTTCCGAGCCTCTATCGTCATCCCCCAGAATCTAAAATAAATAACTGTACTTAGACTGCTGTACCTAGGTTTTCGTTCCTAGGCTTTCTTTGTACAAGCGAGTTTGTAACGTGAAGTAAAAGTCCGGTCCTCCGATAATTGTTCTGTTCTTTTATATTTCATGGCAAACACCCATCATCAAGAAGAACGAGAAGATTCGAATTTGCATCGACTTCCGCAACCTGAATGCGGCATGTCTTAAGGATAAATTCCCTCTTCCCATCACAGACAATGATCGATAATATGGGTGGCTTCGAGCGCATGTCTTTTATGGATGGCTTTTCAGGATACAATCAAATCAAAATATTTTATGATGATGAAAAGCATACGTCATTTCGAACAACGATCGGCGTATATTGTTACACAGTCATGCCCTTCAGCCTAAAAACGCTAGTGCTACATATCAACGAGCTATGAGTGTCATCCTTAGAGACCACTTGCGTAAGACAGGTGGAGGGTTACATTGACGACATCGCAGTCAAAAGTCGCTCCAAGGATGACCACTTACACAATTTGAGGACAGTGTTCGACCTCATGCAAGCGCACAATCTGAAGATAAATCCCACCAAATCCTTCTTGGGCGTATCTAGTAGGAAATTCTTGGGCTTTGTCATTACCTCCCGGGGTATTCACATAGACCCCGATAAGACAAAAGCAATCCTGGAGATGAGTTTACCGAGGAACCTCCGCGAACTCTGAGGCCTTCAGGGAAGACTAGCCTACATTAAGAGGTTCATATCTAACCTCTCAGGACGATGTCAACCATTCACACAACTCATGAAGAAAGGCATCTCTTTCATATGGAATGAAGAATGTCAATGCGCCTTTGATGATATTAAGGAATACTTATCGAATCAGCCAGTTCTGGTAGCTCCGGTCGTCGGAAAGCCCTTCCTGCTCTATGTACGGGCAATGAGACACTCCCTCGGTGCTTTACTAGCGTAGAATAATGATGTGGGGCATGAACAAGCCATCTATTACCTCAGCCGAATGATGGTGGGGGCGGAGCATAAGTACACCGCCGTGGAGAAGGAATGCCTTGCTTTGGTGTTTGCTATTCAGAAAATATGACAGTATATGACAGGACAGACCATCCATGTTGTCTCACGAGTTAACCCCCTCAGGGTTCTCATAACCAAGCCAGGCGCACTCAATTCTCATCTAGCCACCTGGGTGATATTGTTGTCCCTCTATGACATGGTTTTTGTTCCACAGAAGGCTGTCAAAGGTCAAGCCTTGGCCGACTTCTTAGCAGCCCATCCAGGCTCAGAAATAGCCAGAATCTATAAAGAAATCCCAAACAAAGTCATCAACTCAAACATGACTTCACATGATGTCGTTTGGCGAATATTCTTCGATGGTGCTTCAAGAACGGGGCCCCAAGGTAATATCATTGCTGGAGTCGGGAGAGTATTAATTTTTTCTTCTGGATTGGTAGTCAATCGGGCATACTCTCTCATAGAGCCCTGTTCAAATAATGTGGCCGAATATAATGCTCTGGTCATCGGGCTCCGACTTGCAAAAGAAGTAGGGGTCAAATACCTAGAAGCGTATGGCGACTCGCAGTTGATTGTTAATCAAATCCGAGGCTCATACGAGGTCCGCAACGAGGACCTGATTCCTTATCATTAGACAGCAATTACCATTATTACAACCTTAGAGGGGTTCTTTATAGAGCATGTTCCTAGGCTCCAAAATATTGAAGCCGACGCCCTAGCAGGCCTCGCCGCTTCCTTGGCAGTTCCAAATTATGCCCGTCATCTAATCAACGTAATAGGCCATGAGCTGGTCTGTCCCAAAAACAACGTTCAACTAGGTTTGAGTTACTCTACCCAGATAATCAATGACATACAGGACTGGAGACTCCCGTTCATCGACTTTGAAGTCTACGAAATCCTGCTAGAGAATGTGAAAGAAGCAACTTCAATCAGAAGGCATTCTCTCAGATTCTTTTATGATACAGAAACAAAAATGCTATATCGACGATCCTACGACGGACTATTGCTATGCTGTCTATCAAAAGTAGAAGCCAAAGAAGCCCGACGCGAGGCTCACGATGGCGTTTGTGGGGCTCACCAACCTGGCCCGAAGTTGCAGGACCGTCTCCGCTGGATGGGCTATTACTGGCCTACAATGGTAGCAAATGCGATCGATTATGCAAAGAATTATAGAGCTTGTCAGATCCATACAGACTTTATACATCAACCATCCAAATTCTTGCACCCAACAGTGGCCTCTTGGCCATTTGAAGCATGGGGAATAGACATTATCGGCCCAATCACCCCGCCGCATCCAAAGGACACCGGTTTATACTTGCAATCACCGGTTACTTCTCCAAGTGGGCGGAAGCAGTTCCGTTTATAGAGATAAAGACATCAAACGTGATTAGTTTTATAAAACATCACATCATCTACTGTTTTGGACTGCCAAGAGGATTATTCACGATAATGGTCTGAAGTTCGCAAGCCATGCTTTCTATCGATTCTGCGACAAAAATCAGATTCAGAATGTGGCTTCAATGGCATACAACCCATCGGCTAACGGTCTGGTTGAAGCTTTTAACAAGACCATAATCAAGTTTCTCAAAAAGTTCGTGTCTTCGAACAAGCGCGACTGGAAAGAAAAGCTGGGTGAATGCTTATGGGCGTACCGTACTACAATTCGGACAACTACAGGAAATATACCGTTCTCTCTGGTTTACAAGAGCAAGGCAGTTCTCCTATTGGAGACCTAGATCCCCTCGCTTAGCATGGCCCTTACTTACCGGTTAACGTCATATGATAACTACCGCCGACGGCTACAAGAATTGGAAGCCCTAGACGAGAAGCGTTTACAAGCTCAGCAAAGTATCAAGCTCTATCAAGCACGCATCTCTCGAGCTTTCATCAAAAAAGTCAAGCAGAGAACATTCCAAGTAGGCGATCTCGTCTTGGCCGTTCACAGACCGATGGTCATAACTCACAAAATCACCTACAAGTTCCAGCCCAAATGGGAGGGCCCATTTGTCATCGAGACCGTATTCTCCAACAGTGCATACCGGCTCGTAAAACAAAATAGAGACTTGCTTATGATGCCCATAAATGATAAGTTTCTGAAAAAGTATTATGCTTAAAGACATGCTCGTATTCCCTTAACTACTAAATCTCCTAGATTGTTGAGTTATGTATACTAAGTACCTCTGAACTTACACTCTACAAGCTCCGAGTGGATTCACATCGTATCTCTCCGGGTGACAAGTCATGTATACTAGTACCTCTGAACTTCCACTCCAATGCTTCACCCCGTCGGAGTCTGCCAGGTTTTTTTTGTCGCCTCTGAGCAACTTCCTGGTTTTGATTATCATATATCACGTCCATATTACCTCTGATATAGATAATCTTCTAACTTAACACATGTACCCAATCTGGGATAAAACCACGGTGTTAAGGCTACATAACCTATCACGTCCATATTTTCTCTGTTAGGTTTTGTTTCAAAATCTATTACTCGCACCACCGGTGCGCAAAAGGATAATAGGTCGACCAAAAATCGTTCAAATCTATTACTCGCACCACCGGTGTGCAAAAGGGTAATAGGTCCACCAAAAATCGTTCAAATCTATTACTCGTACTACCAGTGCGCAAAAGGGTAATAGGTCCACCAAAAATCGTTCAAAATTTATTACTCGCACCACAGGTGCATAAAGGGTAATAGGTCCACAAAAGTCTCCCAGTGGGATGTCCTTTGCCAACCACAAATACTGTATTAGGCCCTCTAGTACAAGCACCCCAGATGTCATAAGCAAAGAATGAAGATTATGTACACTTTTATTCATAGGACTATGTCGCAAAAAAAAGGTTAAAAAGGGAGAGAGAGGCGGAAGACCCACTACAACTACGTCTGCTCATCAGCAATACATAGTTCAATGAGTATCTCCTCAAGCTGCACCGTTGAGCGGTCGATCTTCAATTTGGCCCGACGTTCAACTCCTGTAATACCCCGCTCCGCACGAGGCATTTGGTTGGCTTATTGGATGGGATCAGAATATTGGACCGTGACTTATGTTAGAAATCGGGAGAATTGAGACTGATGCAGTCTCTTTTAGCTGGCTAGACGGAATGGGTATTGGAATGTGGCTCACTGGTGGAGCTACGCATAGTAGAATTGTGTGATCGAAACAGGAAGACCCTTTATTGCAAGTGAGTGGAACTGTCCTTCCTCCTCCTTACTCCTTCATGCTTAATAAATAAAGTATTGAAATGCTATGAACTGCCCCTAAATATCCCATATGTTAGTTGCTGAATAATAGAGATGCTTATGCTGAGAATTATTGAAATGTACAACACATTGAACTGCTAATGTGATTCGATGCCTGAGATTGAATTGATAACCTTGTTCCTTATGTTTAATGCTGCTGAAACGACAAAACACTTGAATAATGAGATGCCTTGTGAATGATAGAATAAGAAATGAACTGGCTGTGCTATTGACCCAATAAACTGAATGAAACACTAGAACCATGTACTCTCTGTATATCTGTTGTAAGAATGTAAAATGCTGTCTGTCCCTTATAAGAAATGAATGAATGTTATGTCCCTCTTAAAAAAGGAATGATATGAGATACGTTGCAATGAAGCAATGAATGAGAAAAGATAAAGCTGGGATCGTTGAGATCACCAAATGAAATGATGGTAATGATGAAATGAATAAGTCATTATATATGACTAATGATGCACTGCTGCCTTTACTTTCTTTAATATATTTTACCATACGATTTTGTTCACAATCGAGTCGGACACGCATTCGCATGGTCATGGACAACTTGTATACAAGGTTTGAGTAATAATTTTCTCAAACGGTTCCTAGTACCCTGGGGACCGATTCGGCCTAGGAGGAAATAATGATGAGTGCTATGGAAGCACGAATAAGGCGGGGTAGCATAGAGGCTTGCCACCTACTATGCTGACCGCATCATCTTAAAATGAAATAAAATGAAAAGAGTCCATATGGTTTAACAACACCAGTGACCATATAGTCGGGATGCATGCTAATGAATGTTTTGTGCAGGCAGAGTAAGTGTATCGAATAACCTGTATTTGATGCAAGTACGAGAAGTCGGCTATCGGTAAGAAATCACATAATTGTGATATTGTATAAGTTGGTTTAACTTGCATGCTTAACATGTTCCATTCAGTATGCTAGAAACATGCCTTGCTATAAATAGTGCTCAAACATAATATCCATGCTAAGTGATGCTTGAAGTGAGAATTGTCATAACATGTTTAAGATGTTAATGTTAACGATGCCTCAATGACGCCTTTGCATGATAACACCAAGAATGCTAAAATGATATGTCCACATGAATGCTACTAAGAATATGTTTACATGCTTCACTCTGATTATTGCCCATGAACTGTAAACTGATGTTAGGCTCCAAGTAGAAAGATCACTCTAATAAATGCTTGCTTAAATGATCACTTTAATGTTGGTTTATGCGAGTGGGTTGGATTCTGCTCGCCAGTACATAGATGATGTGCTGACCCATGTTTTGTGGGTAGGTGCTCGTGCTTGGGATATTCTACACACGAAGATTGGCTTGATTGGTCCCGCGGCATCGAAGATTTGTTGGGCATACAGAAGCTCTCCATTTACAAGATGATGTCTTCTGTTTATAAAGGGCATAATGTATGGAACATTGTAATCAGTTATATCAGTGAGAATGTAAGCCAAGTCAGCATATCGAGTTGTAATCCAATGTATCCAAGCATCAAATGTAGACTTTGTAGTATTGTTCAGATGGCTTTCAATGTAAAGTGAGATGTGTTGTAAGCATTGTACTTTAATACAAGTCTTGTACTCTTCTTCAATTATCAATAAAGAGAATAAAGTTCTATATATATCTCTGTGTGACTTCAAGTTATCCTTTTATCTTCACTGCCATAAAGAAGTGATGTACTTCTATTCAATGAAAAAGATTGTCCTCACTAACTTCAATTTGTCTGCTTCTGCTGCTGTAATGTGCTCATATTTGAAGAATTATCACCTATGTACCATCTTTGCCTTGTACAAGTACAATACCAGACTTGTACGGCATCACGCCCAAGCGAGGATGATCGATTCCAAGAGATAAAATATGTCAATAAATGACTCTACGAATCGGGACATGACAAATTGGTATCAAAGCACGGCTTTACGTCCTTGGTCTCTTCTTTGATTTATTCCAAATCAAAGTTGCATCGATGATTAACCAAAGTTGCTTCCGCGATCACTCAACGTTGCTTCCGCGATTAAATCAAAGATTGCTTCCGCGATTATGCTATTGTTGTTCGGTAATCATCCTTATGTTATCTGTGCTTGAAAGTTCGTTGACCCTCTTGTCTGCTCACTGGATGTTCCATACAATAAGTCTATATACATTGTGATGCCCCTAAATGAATGATTGTTGTTGGTTTGGACACAAATAACCCAACAATGACTCGATGCCATAGTATGCTATATTGTGAATGCTGTTTGGAATGTAGGAATAAAGGAAATGGCTATGTATGGTGTAACAAGTTGAGAATTGCATGTGATGTTGGAAAAGAATTAGGAATGAAATAATTGATGGATGAGTTCGACAGAATTGGTGAATTGACTCATGTGTGCTGGCTACTGCTTTCGAGACCCTAAGAATGTTGGTTTGTGATTTTGAGATCCCGAGATGTTGGTTAAGTATTGTGATCATTATAGATCATGAATGTTGGTAATAGATTGAGTTGGTATTGTTTAAGGATGGCTTCGTTTCTGAGTGGTATATTACCTCTACTACCTCAGAACGAGATGTATGTTGACCCTTTCCATAGAATAACAATGAGACTATCTGTGAGTATTGGGTAGTGCCGAGACTTAGCTGGGAGTTATGTATTGTGGTTAGATGACTCGAGTGTCCCTTGATGGTGATGTTATATTGAGTAGCGAGATTGGCAGAAATTGTAATCGGTGGCTTGGTTAGAAATTGTTTAGTCGAGTGATGACTCAGACTAGTAAGCAGTTAGTATGCTATGGGTAAATAGATTTGGCTAGAGAATGTTGTGGCTTAGAACATCTGAATGTTGACTTCAATTGGTTGGATGTAAATTAAACGTGGCTAATACAAAGTTGGTTGCATAGCTAAAAGTTTTGGAAATATCGTCGGGAATCAAAGGAATATTAGAGATCTATGCTTTGACCCTAAGGTGTAATAGATGTTAATCCATCTTGGTCACCAAAGGATAGTCGTTGCCTATATGCATGTATGCTGAGAAATTTAATGGGATTAGAAAAGTAACAAGTAGCCACTTTGACTATTGTGTTGCCTAGAGGATGGTTAAGTGATACATAAATTATCGGATTGAATGGATGAACTATTTGACCATTGCTGCATGAGATTTAAGAATGCCCGTAAGATAGTGATGATTGAGAAATGAATGGGATTGAGAAATTTCAAACGTGTTGGATAATGTCGGTATAGGTGATTGTTGGTTGGGATATAGATTGTTGGCTTATGACTTAGTGGTGTGACTTCGTCATACAGATCGAATAGTATGATTCCATAGTTATGTTAAGACTATCAGAATCAATGACCCTTGAGTAGTTAGCCTTGGCTTATGGGTTCATATGGGTACAAAGGAATTTGGAATAGAAATTGAATCGTTGGGAATTATACTTGATGGATTATTGGAACGATGAGAATCGTATGTCGGATTGGGAATTGACCGTAATATTGATAAGATCGATCTTAGTTGATTATTGGATAAGTCTAGAGTGAGCCTCTGTGGAAATTATTTCCTTGAGGAAGACACTAGATAGATAGACTTGACCCTAGAAACCATGGCCTGTATGACAAATTGTTGGCATAACCGATAATGGCGAATAGTTATTCAGACTGAGTCGATACCCATAGATTTGGGTAGAGTTCCTTAGAACTGTTGGTTGCTTGTTGGCCTTAAGAATAAGAAACTAGTATAACCCTAGTAGCCGTCCACTCTAGGGAAGTCACCTGAACGATTAAGTTTAGCTGTCAGTGTAGCTAACCTTAGAGATTGACTGAATAATTGGTGACCATTGAAGACCCATAGGATGACCTTGTGGCATTGAATGAGAGACCGTGATAATGAGTATTGACCTAAGGGAATGTATGCTTCAACTTGTGTCTTAAGAGATGTTTGACCCTAAAGGATTATATGTCGGCCATAAGTGGGAATTGCAATCGTAAGGTAAGACTTGAGTGTACCTATAGTCGGGTAGCTGGGTTAACCCTGACTGTTGCATAGAATTGTACACTTGGCTTGGGTAATCGATTGTGGGTGACGTCGGATTGTATCTTATAGAAAACATGAATTGCCTCGGTGAGAAATATTATTGGAATTGGGGAGAAATATGATTGCATGTTATGAATTCTTGATATGATTGGCTCTAAGTTAGACCCTTGATCGAATGTTAGAAATGTTATGCTTGGGTAAAGAGCTTAACCAAGTTGTCCCTGATGTTAAGTATTGTAGCCTGAAAGATAGTGATTATGGCAAAAGTGAATAAAACAATAAGTCAAATGAATGGATGCTAAGTCGGATTTAGAAAAGAGAGTTATATTGTGGCTGATCGAATCGCACTAACATGGAAGTTGGCTGAAGTACATATATTTTGGGGACGCCTAAAATATGTGTATGGATCCAGCCGAAGTGATTGGTTGCGACTGAGATAACATTATAGGAAGAATTTATCGCACTAGCGCGGACTTTGGCTGAAATGCATATGTTTTGGGGATGCCTAAAATATGTGTATGGATCCAAATAAAGTGATATGTTGCGACCGAGATAGAAATGCAAGGAAAATATTGGCGAATCAACGAAAAGTTATAAGTAATTAAAAAAGAGATAGACAGATTGAATCGTTGATGGATTTAAATGGTACAGTTGGATAGCTATTTTAAGATGACCGAGTGTGCTGAAATGAATATTGAATTGAAGCTGAATGAATAACTCGTTGTGACTAAGTGAATCTAGTAGAAGAGTTGTTTCCTTAAGTTTCGAGGACGAAACTTTTTTTGAGTGGTATATTATGTAATGCCCCGCTCCGCACGAGGCATTTGGTTGGCTTATTGGATGGGATCAGAATATTGGACCGTGACTTATGTTGGGAATCAGGAGAATTGAGACTGATGTAGTCTCTCTTAGCTGGCTAGACGGAATGGGTATTGGAATGTGGCTCGCTGGTGGAGCTACGCATAGTAGAATTGTGTGATCGGAACAGGAAGACCCTTTATTGCAAGTGAGTAGAACTGTCCTTCCTCCTTCTTACTCCTTTATGCTTAATAAATAAAGTATTGAAATGCTATGAACTGCCCCTAAATGTCCCATGTGTTAGTTGCTGAATAATAGAGATGCTTATGCTGAGAATTATTAAAATATACAACACATTGAACTGCTAATGTGATTCGATGCCTGAGATTGAATTGATAACCTTGTTCCTTATGTTTAATGCTGCTGAAACGACAAAACACTTGAATAATGCGATGCCTTGTGAATGATAGAATAAGAAATAAACTGGCTGTGCTATCGACCCAATGAACTGAATGAAATACTAGAACCATGTACTCTCTGTATATCTGTTACAAGAATGTGAAATGCTGCCTGTCCCTTATAAGAAATGAATGAATGTTATGTCCCTCTTAAGAAAGGAATGATATGAGATACGTTGTAATAAAGCAATGAATGAGAAAAGATAAAGCTGGGATCGTTGAGATCACCAAATGAAATGATGGTAATGATGAAATGAATAAGTCATTGTATATGACTAATGATGCACTGCTGCCTTTACTTTCTTTAATATATTTTACCATGCAATTTTGTTCACAATCGAGTCGGACACGCATTCGCATGGTCATGGACAACTTGTATACAAGGTTTGAGTAATAATTTTCTCAAACGGTTCCTAGGGACCTGGGGACCGATTCAGCCTAGAAGGAAATAATGATGAGTGCTATGGGAGCACGGATAAGGCGGGGTGGCATAGAGGCTCGCCACCTACTATGCTGACCGCATCATCTTAAAATGAAATAAAATAAAAAGAGTCCATATGGTTTAACAACACCAGTGACCATGTAGTCGGGATGCATGCTAATGAATGTTTTGTGCAGGCAGAGTAAGTATATCGAATAACCTGTATTTGATACAGGTACGAGAAGTCGGCTATCGGTAAGAAATCACATAATTGTGATATTGTATAAGTTGGATTAACTTGCCTGCTTAACATGCTCCATTCAGTATGCTAGAAAGATGCCTTGCTATAAATAGTGCTCAAACATAATATCCATGCTAAGTGATGCTTGAAGTGAGAATTGTCATAACATGTTTAAGATGTTAATGTTAACGACGCCTCAATGACGCCTTTGCATGATAACACCAAGAATGCTAAAATGATATGTCCACATGAATGCTACTAAGAATATGTTTACATGCTTTACTCTGATTATTGCCCATGAACTGTAAACTGATGTTAGGCTCCAAGTAGAAAGATCACTCTAATAAATGCTTGCTTAAATGATCACTTTAATGTTGGTTTATACGAGTGGGTTGGATTCTGCTCGCCAGTACATAGATGATGTGCTGACCCACGTTTTGTGGGCAGGTGCTCGCGCTTGGGATATTCTACACATGAAGATTTGCTTGATTGGTCCCGCGGCATCGAAGATTTGTTGGGCATACAGAAGCTCTCCTTGTACAAGATGATGTCTTCTGTTTATAAAGGGCATAATGTATGGAACATTATAATCAGTTGTATCAGTAAGAATGTAAGCCAAGTCAGCATATCGAGTTGTAATCCAATGTATCCAAGCATCAAATGTAGACTTTGTAGTATTGTTCAGTTGGCTTTCAATGTAAAGTGAGATGTGTTGTAAGCGTTGTACTTCAATACAAGTCTTGTACTCTTCTTCAATTATCAATAAAGAGAATAAAGTTCTATATATATCTCTGCGTTACTTCAAGTTATCCTTTTATCTTCGCTGCCATAAAGAAGTGATGTACTTCTATTCAATGAGAAAGATTGTCCTCACTAACTTCAATTTGTCTGCTTCTACCGCTGTAATATGCTCCTATTTGAAGAATTATCACCTATGTACCATCTTTGCCTTGTACAAGTGCAATACCAGACTTGTACAGCATCACGCCCAAGCGAGGACGATCGATTCCAAGAGATAAAATATGTCAATAAATGGCTCTACGAATCGGGACGTGACAATAAGCAAAGAATGAAGATTATGTACACTTTTATTCATAGGACTATGTCGCAAAAAAAAGGTTAAAAAAAGGGAGAGAGAGGCGGAAGACCCACTACAACTACGTCTGCTCATCAGCAACACATAGTTCAGTTAGTATCGCCTCAAGCTGCGCCGTTGAGCGGTCGATCTTCAATTTGGCCCGACGTTCAGCTTCTTGGACCAGCTTCGCAGCATCCTGAAGATATACATGAGCCTGCCAGTTGTCCTCTACTTTTTTCAACGTACCCTCCAGAGCAGTAGAGGCCCGTGTGACCTTATTGGCCTCTTCATAAATCAGCTCTCTCTCGACAGGTAGCTTGGAGCTTAATCTCCAGGGACGCCAGCTTAGCCTGGAGTTGTTGGATCTGCTTATTGGTTTCGGTAATCGTACGGGTCGTGGCCTCCTCATGAGTTAAGCAATCCTCTCCCTTATGGATTAACTTGTCATACTTTAGAGACAGTTTCTGAAGATCTTTCTCTAAAGCGGGTTTGGTCGTCTCCCGTACGACCTTTACCTTCTCCAAGGCCGTTAGGAGGAACGCACGCTCCTGGTCCACCACGAGGGGCATGTCAACTTGTCGTAGTTTCTGCAGTTGGGCCAGGCGCTGATCAGCCTCTACCAGTTTATGCTCAAGAAAATCAACCATCCTTTCTCTACCTGGGAGCGTTCTCAATAGTCCAACTTGGCTGCAGACACAATGACGGGCCATGGCAAACGACGTTCCTCTCCGTAAAGCAGCATCGACCCCCATTTTAAATGGCAGTAAAAGCTCTCAATTATATCCTTTGACGATTCTTCTACGTCCTCCAAAGAAGAGGGCGTCAAAGGAATAGCAGCCGAGGGAGATAAAGGTGTCTGGGAAGGCGGCGCAATAGAGCTTGACGACCAGGTCAAAAGGGAAGCAAACTCCGAGTGATGAGATTCTCGTGCAGCAGTAATCTCTTCCTCTGCGGCATGAATGAGCCGAAGACTAGGTAACTCGGAGAGCTCGATTTTCGGAGAAGGACAGTATCAACCGACCCCACGTCCACCGATGCGTGCGTAGGAACCACAACCTCTGCGATCGATATTTCCATGACGTACGCCTCCATACTCAACTCGGTTGAGGGCCCCTCGACTTAAGCCGGAAGGGGAGGAGGTACACTTCTTCTGTGTATAAGGTCAACCTTGGTATCCTCTTTTATCCCTTCTTCCGTGACCATGTCCGCCATCGGCAGTGAGGAGACAGGCCCTATAGATTCAGAACAACAAATAATCAGCTTGACTCGAAGGATATGGAGTTGGAGCCAAAAGATCTCCTCATTAGTAAGAATATGACATAGCTTACCAGAGGAGGGCGGCAGAGACTGGGGCTCATTCAGGGCAATCACAGCTCCTCTCGTTACCTCCACATCCTCTGTGACTTCAATGGCAGTACTTGAGCCGCCTACGTCTGTCTCTCCATCCCCAGTTGCTCCGGAAAGAGACGTAGTTGTATCGGCTCCAGTCTGTTGAGACCTCGCAATCCCAAGACCAGGACCCACAAAGCTGGCACCTTCCCTGACTGGGGTGTCCGTAGTCGATACCAGAGGGAGAAGCTAATAGGCAACATCGGGTTACGGAGGTTTTATTTCCTTCGATGCCTACAAAGAGGAACATTCAGATAATATCCCAAGAGTAACACTGGAGTTTGTCATGAAAGAGCTTACCCCCAAGTTGGCTTCGGCATCACTGCCCCCTTCCTCGAAGACAAGCCAACGGACCTTAACCGCGACCCGCTTCTTAGAACGAGGCCTGTCGGTGACGGAGGGACCATGCCTATTCTGCTTACGCAAAGGACATGGTACGGAAGAAGGCGAGCGCGTCGCCAGAGGTCTTGTAGGGAGCAACGGATCATCAGAGTCATTCTCCGCCTCCATACTAGTTGAACCAGAGCTGAAAGCCTTTCCTTCTCCCTCCTTGTCCAATTGCGGGATTCCCTGCACCGTTCCTCCAATTTAGTGCCAGTAATAAAACTGGTATTTGGATCAAAGTCGCTGGGGGGCCCATTCACAGATATGGGATGAAGGTACGCCATGTATGAAATGCGCCCGAAGGTCTTAGCATCAGGCGGGTAGAAGCTATTCTGGGTGTGGATCGCAGAATAGTAATGCCAGGCCCGAATGCCATCTAGGACGCTGCCCTCAAAACCCAAGCAGGGACTGGGGTTGTCCAAAAATAATTGACTATACCCAAATTGTCGAGAGTATCGGCTGGGTAAGTATGGCTCTAAGAAAGCGATATTGCGGTTGCGGTATACCAGATGTGACAGACGGATATTCTCCAACTAGTGGAACAGCTTCTCAGACAGGATCTGAGAAGCAACAGCGCTACCATGATACAGGCGGCCCATTTCTTCGTCGGTAAAAGGCAGGACCGATACGAAAAAAGAATATCTGTCCAGCCGTACGAGCACAGTTCGACAGTTGGGTACAGTAGTGCAGTTCCAAGGCATATCACGATACTGATAGATAAAGGCATCGCCACTTGTCGCGTTACCCTCGGTGCTAGGATGCATCAAAGAGGGGCAGTGCATCAGCAGCCATCCCATCAGATAATGGTAAGGCATCTCAATCCGGTTGAAGGCCTTCGTAGTTTCACAAGTAATGACTTTCGTCGTAGAAGTACGAAGACCGTGATGAATACTGCACACCATAGCCGGGAGTAGAGCCAGCCTTGTAACACCCATATTCTGAATACATATTTTGTCATAGCTTGTATGTATTTCAGACCTGTATTTATTTTCTCGAATTTTGGCATGTACTTGTAATTGGCTTGACTTGCAGATTTTGGTTCTCGTAATTGGGTTTTACCTAGCTTGGTTTATTTTGTGGAGGAGAATTGGTTTAGTTTGGTTTGGTTTAGTTTGGTTTAATATGCATGGAACACCTTAGCCTATGCTTCATCTTCAACACACCAGAACCTCCACCATTAAATCCCACCTAACTTTTCTCTCTCCTCTTTATTTCCATTAACTTCTCCATCTTTTTCTTCTTCCTTCCTCTACACAATACTCCACCCATAGGCAAGTGCACCTTGCCACCACATGAGAACCCTATTTTATTTATCCATTAGCTAGATTAGGCCATGGAGATCAACATTAGAACTTGACATTTTATGATTTGGAGTATCCTTTGTTCTAGATCTAAGTTTTCTTTATTTTTGGATTTATATGGTTTTGATCTATTTTAGTTGGGTTTTTGTGGGTTTTGATGCTTCCATGTGGAAGAGAACTCAATTTTACTCAAGTTAGAACTTTGAAAATCTAGATTTGGCTTTGATTTGACAAAGATATAAAAATTTAAATTCTTGGTGTTCTTGATGCTTGCTCTCGGCCTGGAAAGAAGACTGCAGCCTGCGTTCTTTAGCGCAGTGCTGGACTGCGCATCCCCTCTCGGCCTGCGCTCTTTAGCGCAGTGCCGACCGTGCTGATTGCCCCATTGGCGAACTGCGCTCAGCCCCATGCGCCATCCATTCATGCGCAGTCGGCTCATGCGTCATCCATTCATACGCAGTCTGCTCATGCGCCACCTATTCCCTGCGCAGTTGGCTCCCCGCGCAATCTAACCCCGCACGCTTGGACCCTGCGTACTTCACCCCTGCGCAGTTCAACCCTGCGCCATCTATCTGCTGTGCCAACCATTCCTGCGCCATCCCTCCTGCGCACTTCACTCATGCACAATCTGACCCCTACGCCAACCAGCTCAGCGCAAGCCGACTTCTGCGCAGCTCACTCCTGCGCGGTTGACCCCTGGCGCACTTGACTCCTGCGCAACCCGACCCCAGGGACCCTTGCGCAATCTGTCCAATCATGGAGATTTAGTTTTATTTTTCCTTAGGCTTGGCTCTTCTATAGTCCTGTATATTGATATTTTATTAGATATTTTACGCCCATTTTATATCCTTACGCCTTTTGTCACGAACTTGATTTTACTTAATATGTTTGGAATGACTATTGTATATGGCATGGTATGACAAGGAACTAGCATAACACGACAGTGACCCGTAGTGGTGCACTCCTGACATGACCAACCTGACATGATAGTGTCCCATCGTGGCGTACTCCTGACAAGTATCCTGACATGATTTATCTTGATGCTGTTGCGACGGCTAACTTGACTCGTATAATCAACTTGACACCGTGGGTGTTCCTGCTTGCTTGCTTGTGCAATCCACTTGTCTTGTCTTGCATCATGTCTAGGACGTGACTCCCTGGTTTCCCACGGTCAGGGATTCACACTGAACATGGATTAGGCTAATGACTAGATCGAACTATAGTTCATGGAGAATTTCCAGTCATAGGCAATCTTTTTATCTGGGCGCTCTTAATTGGACTTGTAGCTTGCCGACGAGTAGAGCACATTTCCAGCGCACTGTCATGTGTTGCACCTCTAAGTCACCTAAGGGTATATCGTCTCCTGGGCGATGTACCCAACCATACTCTCAACCCGCGGAAGGATAACTGGATAGTCTGTAGGGCTTGAGACTGGGAAATTCTTACTGCATCTTGTTAGTAATTAGGCTTGTGACAACCCTAGTTAGTTAAAGTAGTAAGCCGTAGTAATTGCTTGGCCGCTTGTGAATGGATGATGTCTAGCCCTGTCTAAGTCTTGTCTAGTCCCGGTACCCTGGTACTCCTGAACGTGATTGTTTTACTTGCTTTAACAATAATTGGATAGGGACAAGAGCTATTCAGGCGAAGGGTTACAACCCCGGTCCTTATTTGGTTTACGGGTTGTAACCTGGTTTCCAGAATGGTTCCACGTCCCTAGTCGTTTATTGTCCTGACGTGCTCTTTATTAATTGTACTTTTATTTTATTTCTTATGTTCTGATATGCTGGCTTTTGTTCTTATTTCGTGGCCTCCTTTGTGGCACTTGCTCTTTCTGGGGTTTGACCCAGCTGGTTTTGTGTGGCCAGATTTCGGAGCAGCTCCCGAGGATCTACCGAACCTCCAGCCCGATGGTGGCGACTAGAAGAAACCCGGGCTACGAGTGGGTTTTCTATTTTGTTTTGCTCACTCTATTGTAAATCTATTCTTTTGAGGCGTTTAGCCGACGAGCACCTGTTAGCTCGATACACTTTTACTTACTGCCTGCCTACGGGCTATAAACATGATTAACAAATCCTAGGGTTGATCATGTATGACTTAACTCTTGCTAGTCCTTGCATTTTGTACGACTACCTTCATGATCAGCTGATATGTAATATTTGGGACGCCTTTTATTGTATATTTGGTGATCAAACATCTTGTAATTGTATTGCTTGCTTGAGATTGAGACAGTAGGCTTGACCTTAAGAGACTGTTGGCTTGTAGTAAACCCTCATATCTAGACAGCCGTGACCGTATAGTTGAGATGTATTCTATTTCAATATACGTAGCTGGCTATGTACGCCCCTGCTCTCCAGTATTCTGGTTCTGGGGCGTGACATGGTTTAAGTGGTGGCCCATACAGGTCTTGTCAATCAAGAAATATGAGGGTTTATTGAATAGATGTCTCAATCAGTATTCGTCCTTGATCTCCGCCCGTATTTTCAAATCCCTGGAATTCTTGCCCTGATTACATGCTTGTATCGTTGATCTGTCCTGGTCCTTCCTTATTGTTTCCCTGTGTCGTCTTCTTCAGCGGCACTATACCTGACCCTGCCGATCAGCAGGGAGGAGCACCTCCCGTGGACCAGCAACAACCAGAAGATCAAGCCCAACACTCCGGAGTAGCCTCCAGAGTTGTGTCTACTGGAGGAGAACCCCCAGTTCAGCCCGTTCAGCCTGCCGAGCCGGATGATGGCACCTTGGTAGGTCTTATCTGGACCTTGATAGCTTCTCAGGATCGTAGAGGAGACGCCTTGCACCAGACTGTGGCAGATGCTTTAACCAGAGGCGGTCATCCAGGGAACAGCGCGGCCAACAGCTTCAAGCACTTGAACCCTCCTTTCTTCGACGGCAGTGAGGATGCGATTGCCGCGGACGCTTGGCTTCAGGATACCGAGGTGGTTCTGGAAGCAGCTAGGACACCTGAGAATGAGAAGATGGCAGTGGTACGCCTGCAGTTGTTGGACTTAGCTCGCAGTTGGTGGGCAGCGCAAGCCATGGGATTAGTGGCACCCATTACTTGGGCAGTATTTAGAGAGAGATTCCAGACGAAGTATTTCGATGCTGTGGCTCGGTACGACCTGCAGACGAGATTTACCAACTTGAAGCAAGGAGGTAGAATGGTCGATGGCTATGCGACTGAGTTTTCTAGACTCAGTAGGTTTGTCCCCACCTTGGTGGCAACCGAGTTTGATAGGGCCCAGCGGTTCCAACAGGGACTGCATTTGGAGATCTTGTTGGCAGTCGAGCAGTTCGAGCACCAGACGTTCGATGCAGTATTGAGAGCGGCTAGGAGGCATGAGTACACCTTCCAGCGGATCGTGGATAGGACCGGAGGCAGGAAGCGGTCCGACAGTCAGATGCACCAGTCATCAGCTCCAGTCCCGGCAGCTAGAAGTTTGACTATTGGAACTCTGAGGTGGGCGGCCTCAGTGACGTCGGTTCAGCATTCGACCCCGATGTACCCGCAGCAGCAAAAGCAGAAGCAGACTTCCGCGATGGGATGTTCTCATTGTGTGAAGACAGGCCATGTAGTGGCAGATTGTCGTAGGGCACAAGGATTGTGCCTAGCTTGTGGAGCGGCAGATCACAAGATAGGAGCCTGCCCGAATAGGGGTAGTTCTTCCTCTTCCAACCTAACCAGTCCATCGATTAGGGGACTAGCACCCATGCAGCAGCAGCAGTACCCTAGGCCATTGTTGCCTCAGGCCCAGGCATTCCAGCAGCAGTATACCCAAGCCCAAGTGCAGAGCAGACAGAGATGTTTCCAACAGAGGGGACCCGCAGCTAGAGGTCAGTCCATGATGATGGCTATGAAAGAAGAAGTTGCACCA
This sequence comes from Iris pallida, assembly GCA_029216955.1. NCBI lineage: Eukaryota > Viridiplantae > Streptophyta > Magnoliopsida > Asparagales > Iridaceae > Iris > Iris pallida. The sequence goes on from JANAVB010030814.1 coordinate 8,490,431, forward strand.
GGTGAGGTAGTGGCAGGTACTATTCTCGTCAACTCCTCTCCAGCTTTGGCATTATTTGATTATGGTGCATCACATTCATTCATGTCTGCACGATTCGCGACACAGATAGGATTGGAGCCCGAGTCATTAGCAGTGAGGCTTAATATACTTACTGGTAATGGTCTTGTGGGAGTAGATCGAGTATTTTCCTCGTGTCGGATCGTAGTTAGCGGTAGAGAGTTCCCCGCTAGATTTATAGAATTCCTAATGACAGACTATGATGTAGTCTTAGGCATGGATTGGTTGAGGAACTAGTATGCTAGGATAGACTGCCATGTTGGCAGAGTTGTTTTCAGCATTCCAGGCGAGCCAGAGTTTTCCTTTTCCAGAGGCACGGTGGAGCCATCTTCTCCAGTATTGCGGATGGCAGTAGCAGCAGTGCAGTTGCCCCGGATAGTTAAAGAATTTCCAGATGTCTTCCCAGAGGAACTTCTAGGGATGCCGCCAGAGCGGGAGATCGAGTTCACTATAGACTTGATCCCCGGGACAGCACCAGTATCAGAGCGAGTCTACAGGATGGCGCCTTCAGAGTTGGAGATTTTGTACAAGATGATTGAAGAACTCAGGACCAAGGGATTCATTCGTGCAAGTGGATCGCCTTGGGGAGCCTCGGTGCTTCTTGTGAAAAAAAAGGATGGTACGTCCAGGTTATCTGTAGATTATCGTACCTTGAACTCAGTGACAATCAAGAACAGATACCCTCTCCCGAGGATAGATGACTTATTTGATCAACTCAAAGGGGCTTCAGTGTTCTCGAAGATAGACTTGCGATCAGGATACCACCAGATCAGAGTCAGAGAGCAGGACATCCCGAAGACAGCGTTTAGATCGAGATATGGGCATTGGGAGTTCCTTGTTATGCCCTTTGGAGCAACCAATGCGCCAGCTGTATTCATGGACCTCATGAATCGTATTTTTATGCCTTACCTGGATCAGTTCGTGATCGTGTTCCTAGATGATATCCTGGTCTACAGAAAGAGCAAAACAGAGCATGAGCAGCATCTCAGAGTCGTCCTTCAGACGCTTAGGGAGCACCAGTTGTACGCCAAGTTCAGTAAATACGAGTTCTGGTTCGATCGCATTTCGTACTTGGGTCACATCATTACTCGAGGAGGAGTGGAAGTGGATCCCCAGAAGATTGTGGCTATCGAGTCATGGCCAGTACCCAGCTCAGTGGCAGAAGTTCGCAGCTTTCTTGGATTAGCCGGCTACTACCAGCAATTTGTTTCAGATTTTACAAGGATTTCAGTGCCGATGACCCAGTTGACCCGCAAGGATGTGCAGTTTGCTTGGACAGCAGAGTGTCAGGAATTATTTGAGAAGTTGAAGCGAGGATTGATAACGGCTCCCATTCTCATACTTTCAGATGGGACCGGAGGATTTACAGTTTATTGCGACGCTTCAGGCAGAGGATTGGGATGTGTCTTGATGCAGCATAGGAAGGTAATATCTTATGCATCACGCCAACTTCGTGACCATGAGAAGAGTTACTCGACCCACGACTTGGAACTGGCAGCAGTAGTGTTTGCACTTAAGTTGTGGAGACACTACTTGTACGGAGATAGAGTAGAGATATTTACAGATCACAAGAGCCTGAAGTATGTTTTCACCCAGAAGGACCTTAATATGCGACAGAGAAGATGGCTTGAGCTATTGGTGGACTACGATATGGATTTGCAGTATCACCCAGAGAAGGCCAACGTTGTAGCAGATGCGTTGAGTTGGAGAGCCGGAGTTTATTTCCTAATGGCGCAACCAGAGTTATTGGCAGATTTTCAGAATATGGGAATTAAAGTGGTTCTTCCTTCCAACGTGGCATTGATGGCCAGTCTACAGGTTCAGTCCAGCATAGTTGAGAGTATCCGGATGGCGCAATCTACAGATTCTAAGCTTCAGCGGCTCAGAGCAGAATGTGAGGCAGAAAGAAGGCCAGAGTTGTGCATTCATGAAGATGGTACACTTCGACACGGCTCTCGTCTTTGTGTACCTAGTGGAGATATCAGACAGGAAGTCATGGCAGAAGCTCACAGTTCGCAGTATTCTATTCATCCCGGTGGCACGAAGATGTACCGTGATATCCGTCAGCACTTCTGGTGGAATGGCATGAAGAGGAAGATAGCCCGGTTTGTCTCTCGGTGTTTGGTTTGCCAGCAGGTTAAAGCTGAACATCAGAGGCCCGCTGGACTTCTTCAGTCCTTGCCGATTCCAGAATGGAAGTGGGAGCATGTGACCATGGATTTTGTGACTGGATTACCTAGATCCCCAGCTGGTAGAGATGCTATTTGGGTTATAGTTGACCGGCTCACGAAGGTGGCTCATTTTCTCCCATTTAGAGTTGGGCAGTCAACGGCTCAGTTGGCAGAGATGTACCTCAGGCAGATTGTCAGGCTTCACGGTATGTCCGTCAGTATCACCTCGGACCGAGATTCAAGGTTTATATCATACTTTTGGCGTATCTTGCAAGAGAGTTTGGGAACTCGTCTCCAGTTCAGTTCGGCATATCATCCGCAGACAGATGGCCAGTCAGAGCGCACAATCCAGACTCTTGAAGATATGTTGAGATCTTCTACACTTGACTTCGGTGGTTCGTGGAAGGATCAACTGCATCTCATGGAATTCTTGTACAATAATAGTTTCCAGGCTAGCATCCAGATGGCACCATTCGAGGCTCTGTACGGAAGGAAGTGCAGATCCCCGCTAGCGTAAGATGATGTTGGAGAGAGGCAGATGCTCGGTCCAGAGATGATTGCCCAGACAGTTGAAGTGGTCAGAAGGATCAGAGATTGTCTTCGAGTTGCCCAAGATCGCCAGCGGCATTGGGCCGATACTCATCGACGTCCCTTGGAGTTTGCTATCGGCGACCATGTATTCCTTAGGATCTCGCCTAACCGCAGCATCATTCATTTTGGCGTACGGGGAAAGCTTAGTCCTAGGTATATAGGGCCGTTCGATATCCTGGAGCGAGTAGGAGATGTATCCTATCATCTTGCTCTTCCGCCGTCGTTAAGTGAGGTGCATGATGTATTCCATGTGTCCCAATTGCGACGGTATATCCCAGACCCGAGCCATATACTAGACCATTCAGAATTGGTTGTTGGTACCAACCTTTCGTATGAGGAGAGGCCCGTGTCTATATTGGACCGGAGAGAGAAGATACTCAAGAACAAGACTATTAGTTTAGTCCGTGTTGCTTAGGGTCATCACTCTCTAGGTGAGTCAACATGGGAGCGTGAGGATGGTATCCGATCGCGATATCCCTACCTGTTTGACTCGTAAGGTATAATGTCTTCCTTATGCCTTATGTTTTCCATCCCTTGCTTGCATGTATGATTGTCTGATTGCTTGCCTGGTTATAGCTTACCTGTGATTAATATAGCTTGTCCTTGTCTCTCTAGCCTCTTAATTAAATTCCGAGGACAAAATTCTTTTAAGGTGGGTAGAGTTGTAACACCCATATTCTGAATATGTATTTTGTCAAAGCTTGTATGTATTTCAGACCTGTATTTATTTTCTCAAATTTTGGCATGTACTTGTAATTGGCTTGACTTGCAGATTTTGGTTCTCGTAATTGGGTTTTACCTGGCTTGGTTTATTTTGTGGAGGAGAATTGGTTTAGTTTGGTTTGGTTTAGTTTGGTTTAATATGCATGGAACACCTTAGCCTATGCTTCACCTTCAACACACCACAACCTCCACCATTAAATCCCACCTAACTTTTCTCTCTCCTCTTTATTTCCATTAACTTCTCCATCTTCTTCTTTTTCCTTCCTCTACACAACACTCCACCCATAGGCAAGTGCACCTTGCCACCATATGAGAACCCTATTTTATTTGTCCATTAGCTAGATTAGGCCTTGGAGATCAACATTAGAACTTGACATTTTATGATTTGGAGTCTCCTTTGTTCTAGATCTAAGTTTTCTCTATTTTTGGATTTACATGGTTTTGATCTATTTTAGTTGGGTTATTATGGGTTTTGATGCTTCCATGTGGAAGAGAACTCAATTTTACTCAAGTTAGAACTTTGAAAATCTAGATTTGGCTTTGATTTGACAAAGATATGAAAATTTGAATTCTTGGTGTTCTTGATGCTTGCTCTCGGCCTGGAGAAGAAGACTGCAGCCTGCGCTCTTTAGCGCAGTGCTGGACTGCGCATCCCCTCTCGGCCTGCGCTTTTTAGCGCAGCACCGACCACGCTGATTGCCCCTTGGCGAACTGCGCTCAGCCCCATGCGCCATCCATTCATGCGCAGTCGGCTCATGCGCCATCCATTCATGCGCAGTCTGCTCATGCGCCACCTATCCCCTGCACAGTTGGCTCCCCGCACAATCTAACCCCGTGCGCTTGGACCCTGCGCACTTCACCCCTGCGCAGTTCAACCCTGCGCCATCTATCTCCTGCGCCAACCATTCCTGCGCCATCCCTCCTGCGCACTTCACTCATGCGCAATCTGACCCCTACGCCAACCAGCTCAGCGCAAGCCGACTTCTACACAGCTCACTCCTGCGCGGTTGACCCCTGGCGCACTTGACTCCTGCGCAACCCGACCCCAGGGACCCTTGCGCAATCTGTCCAATCATGGAGATTTAGTTTTATTTTTCCTTAGGCTTGGCTCTTCTATAGCCCTGTATATTAATATTTTATTAGATATTTTACGCCCATTTTATATCCTTACGCCTTTTGTCACGAACTTGATTTTACTTAATATGTTTGGAATGACTATTGTACATGGCATGGTATGACAAGGAACTAGCATAACACGACAGTGACCCGTAGTGGTACACTCTTGACATGATCAACCTGACATGATAGTGGCCCGTCGTGGTGCACTCTTGACAAGTACCCTGACATGATTTATCTTGATGCTGTTGCGACGGCTAACTTGACTCTATAATCAACTTGACACCGTGGGTGTTCCTGCTTACTTGCTTGTGCAATCTATTTGTCTTGTCTTGCATCATGTCTAGGACGTGACTCCCTGGTTTTCCACTGTCCGGGATTCGCACTGAACATGGATTAGGCTAATGACTAGATCTAACTATAGTTCATGGAGAATTTCCAGTCACAGGCAATCTTGTTATCTGGGCACTCTTAATTGGACTTGTAGCTTGCCGACGAGTAGAGCACATTTCCAGCGCACTGTCATGTGTTGCACCTCTAAGTCACTTAAGGGTATATCGTCTCCTGGGCGATGTACCCAACCATACTCTCAACCCGCGGAAGGATAACTGGATAGTCTGCAGGGCTTGAGACTGGGAAATTCTCACTGCATCTTGTTAGTAATTAGGCTTGTGACAACCCTAGTTAGTTAAAGTAGTAAGCCGTAGTAATTGCTTGGCCGCTTGTGAATAGATGATGTCTAGCCCTGTCTAAGTCTTGCCTAGTCCCTGTACCCTGGTACTCCTGAACGTGATTGTTTTACTTGCTTTAACAATAATTGGGTAGGGACAAGAGCTATTCAGGCGAAGGGTTACAACCCCGATCCTTGTTTGGTTTACGGGTTGTAACCTAGTTTCCAGAATGGTTCCACGTCCCTAGTCGTTTATTGTCCTAACGTGCTCTTTATTACTTGTACTTTTATTTTATTTCTTATGTCCTGATATGCTGGCTTTTGTTCTTATTTCGTGGCCTCCTTTGTGGCACTTGCTCTTTCTGGGGTTTGACCCAGCTAGTTTTGTGTGGCCAGATTTCAGAGCAGCTCCCGAGGATCTACCGAACCTCCAGCCCGATGGTGGCGACTAGATGAAACCCGGGCTACGAGTGGGTTTTCTATTTTGTTTCGCTCACTCTATTGTAAATCTATTCTTTTGAGGCGTTTAGCCGACGAGCACCTGTTAGCTCGATGCACTTTTACTTACTGTCTGCCTACGGGCTGTAAACATGATTAACAAATCCTAGGGTTGATCATGTATGACTTAACTCTTGCTAGTCCTTGCATTTTGTACGACTAGCTTCATGATCAGCTGATATGTAATATTTGGGACGCCTTTTATTGTATATTTGGTGATCAAACATCTTGTAATTGTATTGCTTGCTTGAGATTGAGACAGTAGGCTTGACCTTAAGAGATTGTTGGCTTGTAGTAAACCCTCATATCTAGACAGCCGTGACCGTGTAGTTGAGATGTATTCTATTTCAATATACGTAGCTGGCTATGTACGCCCCTGCTCTCCAGTATTCTGGTTCTGGGGCGTGACAAGCCTGCCTCCGAAAACCAGTTTGACTGTAAGAAGGATCAGATTGTGGCTGATTCTCTCAATAGAATCGGAGCCCCCTGAAACCACGCAGGTCCTCAGCCATATCATCAGGAACCCGACTAGGATAGCCTTATCGGACAAAGGTTAGGTATCATGATAGAAGTAACTGAAGGTGTTGCTCAAGATCCCGAATCTGTCACCTACAGCTCTGGCCCGCTTGGTGTTTCGCACCTGAGCATCCACCCCGTCCTGAGTCTGAGGGCTCCGAGGGGCAACCCGGCCTGAGGCTCCAAGGTTGAATAGGTAATTAATCCAAGCCTTGGTATAGAAAAGTTGCCCTTCAGAGTTTTCGTCCTTTTTCTTGGACATCTGCTGACAGGTGCTATGTTGACATAGCACTTCCCTGTATACAGCAAGGAACCCGGGGAATCGCTGCTCTAGTTTCTCAAATTCTTTATTTGTTGGGGTATATTCCTCGTAAACCTCGTCTCCCCAGGGCAACTTAGAAACATCGTGCATCTCGTGTAGAGCGAGCCCTATCTCTCCACCAGGAGTAAAGAAGGTACCAGTACGACATTTATACATCTCAAGGAGGGCTATGAACAGCTTCGGATTCATAGATAAACCATAGAAGGTGCCCCTTATGGTGTAGTAGAGGCCGATATGCTACAGAACGTCCTTATATTCTGTCAGGATCCAGGTCGTCAGGTTGACCTATGGAGGGGAACGATGTACCCAGTTCAGCAACGATAACTTGCCTGCGGGGTATGACCCTTTGCGAGCAAGCCGATTCAAGAAAGTGTCAGCCTCAGAAAATCGGATATTGGGCTTCAGTTCATTGATAAAACTGCCGGGTGCCAGACCAACAATGGAGTACCTTGACCGCGACCACTGTCCGTGCATATTTATTATAGCGGATATGGCCTACAAAAACTCCATGTTGATCTTGAGTTATGGGACCCGACATTTTTCTGTCAATAGACACCATGTTAAAACCTGATAAAGGGAAGTGGCATTCCATCAGGGGTATGTGAATCGCTACCTTGTGGGAAAAGAAATCCCAGTTCTCATATATTTCTATTATGCATGGGTCCGAGATGGTCAGGGCACCCCCGAACAAAAATATAGGCTTCAAATGAATGCCGTCCAGTATCCCAGAGTTTATCATGCCAAGTAAATAGAAATACGACTAGCTCCGGATCTCCTTTAACCTGGCTTCAGATTGATTTCTGGTAATTTGAGTCAACACATCTTCGAATATATGGTCAAGTCTGACACCTAGAGCGGCCTGAGCATACCCTATCAAACCTCTCCCGAAGGAGCCGTAGGCAAAGTCACTGCAAAGGTCAAATAAAGAATATAGTCAGAAGAAAACAAAGGGAATGGGTTCCTTTTCAACTATGCAACCTAATCAGGCAGAGCCAATGCGGCCTGGTTGTGAAAAGAACGCATGCGCCTCAAATCAGGGGATGCATATGCAGCCTAGTCAGGCATAGCCTATGTGGCCTGGTTATGAAAAGAGCGCATGTGGCTCAAATCAGGGGATGCATATGCGGCCTAGTCAGGCAAAGCCTATACGGCACAGATATGGGGAGAGCACATGCGGCTCAAATCAGGTGATGTATATGCGACCTAGTCAGGCAGAGCCTATACGGACCAGATATGGGGAGGGCACATGTGGCTCAGTCATGTGACACCTATGCAGCTCAGTCTATGAAGTCATATTACACAGAGCACATGCGGCCCGATGAGACAGGAAACACATGCCCCATGGAAGCCCGACTGTGCACAAAAGGCGTTGAAGCCAAAGTACAACAGTGATACGTGGTCAGACCCATGCATAAAGCATGCGACATGGCCATTAGAGTTCAAATGTTCGTTCTTCCACCATACTTACCCTTGATAGGAGTTTGTACGTCTGGATGAAAGGAGGGTAAGTCCGCAGTTCTAGATGAAGAGGCAGGCCCCTTCCCTTTGTCAGCAGCGCTTACGAATTTGGAAGCTTTGGGGGCCATGGCTAACTAGAGAAGACTAAGAGTAGAAAGCAGAAAATAAAAAAAAGTAAGATGAAAGAAAGCAGGGGGAGTTCTTTTACTACTATGCGGCCTGCATTTATAGGCTATCAAAAAAGCGTAAACCGATTGACGCCTCTTCGTTTATCGCGCCCATTAAAGATAATGATGACCCTCGAGATTTTATCCTTCATAACTGTCATGTCGATCACAAAAAAAAGATAGCCCCAAATCTAAAAAATAAATTGGAGCTTTAAATGCAGCAGTGATAGCCTAGATAAGACTTTCCTATGGCTCGCAATCTTATGCGTATCTCCATGCTTCTTATTCAAAGTATTCCAAAATTTGTAATTTGAAAACTTTGAAGGGGGTCGTGTAGAAGCATGAAAAAATGGAGTTCATGCGGATTATCACGACCGCATAGGCATTATGCAGCCTAGTTGATCCGGGCCGCAGAAGGAAGGCTCCTATGACAACTTCGCGGGTCAAGTTGATTCAGGCCGCAGAAGGAAGGCTCCTGTGACAACTCCGCGGGTCAAGTTGATTCAGGCCGCAAAAGGAAGGCTCCTATGACAATACTGCGGTCAAGTTGATTCAGGCCAAAGAAGGAAAGCTCCTATGACAACTTTGCGGCCAAGTTAATCCAGGCCGCAGAAGGAAGGCTCCTATGACAACTCTGCGGTCAAGTTGATTCAGGCCGCAGAAGGAAGGCTCCTATGACAACTCTGCGGTCAAGTTAATCCAGGCCGCGGAAGGAAGGCTCCTATGACAACCCTGCGGCCAAGTTAATCCAGGTCGCAGAAGGAAGGCTTCTGAGACCACTCTGCGGCCAAGTTGATTCAGGCCGCAGAGGAAGATTCCTGTGACAACTATGCGACCAAGATGAGGCAGGGATGTCCTGCGGCCAAGGGAGATTGTGACCTATTTTCGAACCGCATGAGCATTATGCGGTCCAAAATTCTCCAAAATCCCTCAACAGATTAATTCTACTTTGTGGTAGGACATATGGCGAATTGACAAAGTCTCGAACCACCCAGATATGTTGCAACAAAAATCTCAACAGACACCCAGCTGGCAGCTAAAGATCGGGTCTTGGTGCACTGTTACGGCCACGTAGCTACTTGACCACCTATGCGGCCCCAAATATGCCTTATCCAGAAACCTCTATAAATAGTAGGGTGCCACACCCATGCAAAGGGGCTGGAAAAATCAAGAGCATTCTTTCAAGAGCAAAGATTGTGTCCGATAGTCCGAGGTGTAAGGCAGAGTTTCTACACTTCTCCCGAGCCTCCACCATCACCCCCAGGATCTAAACTAAACAATTATACTTAGATTGTTTCCTAGGATTTCTTTCTAGGCTCTCTTTTGTACTTGCGAGTTTGCAATCAAATCCAGTTCCTCTGTAGTTCTTATTTTTTGACAATTAATGGCAAACAAAGTCATGAATAGAAAACAAAATCTCATATAGAGAACGAGTCAAAATTTCAAATAGGAAACAAAAATATTCAAATGAAATCTTAAAGGAATCTTTAACAAGGTCTTGAATATGACTGAACCTCAAACAAGTCTCGAATAGTAAACAAAAGCTCAACAAAGTTTTAAATGAGAGACAAAGTTTTGAAATGAAATCTCAAGTAGGAAATAAAATCTCGAGTAGCACAAAGTTTGATCAGGGAACAAAATTTCGAATGGAAGCCAAAAATAGGAGACAAAGTCATACAAAGTGAATATGAAACAGGGTATCTAACGGTGAACATGCAACAAGTCTCGAACGGAAAAGCAAACCTTAAATAGAAATCAGAGTTTCGAATAGGAAATAAGATATATAATAGGAATAATATCTCAAAATAAATCTCGAATAGCAACCAAAGTTTTTGAATAGAAACAAAGTCTACAATTCTCGAATAGGAAACAAGGAAGTTTTAGACGCTAAAAGAAAATTCCAAAGGAAATTGGATTGCAAATCACGATCCACAATCTTCTTCAACCATGCAAGAAGAGTCTTCTGTCTTCAGTCCGACTTTAGTTATTCTTTTGGAACTAGGATCACTTCAACTTCTTCGGCTGTCCTGACGTAAGCTGGTCTTGCGGCAGTGCTCCATGTGGCTGCTAAGTCTAGAGAGGCGGGTCCCCTTGTTGCAGTCCTGGTACTCCTTGCGCTCGTCCTTGGGCATTGCGATCAGCAGCCTCCGGACAATCCTTGATCTGATGGGCAGACGATCCGCAAAACAAGCATAACCTTAGTCTCTTGCAGCATTCATCGTATTAATGTCTGGGCGGTGGCAATAGTTGCAAGTGATCACCGTTTGGGTCTAAGTCTAAATCTCCTACTGTGGCTGAAGTACAGGGGCTCTGGCATAAAGATATGGCTGCTGGGGTGCTAGCTGCTGAGATCCTGATGTTCTTTGACCATTGTGATAAGCGACCTGCTGGCAATCCTTCATTCGGTGGGCAGAAGATTCGCAGAATAAGCAGAGTTCGAGCCTATTGTGATATTTGTCAATATGATGTTCTATCCTCTTACAGAACACAAAAGGAAGGTGGGTCTGAATCTACCTCTGATAACGCGGATGATGATACGACTGAAGAAGCGCTGTCTGCGTGTTGCGATACTTTATGGGTCCAGAGTAGTCGTTATCTCCATCATATATCTTAATGTCTCTATTGGGGTTCAGCTTCCTTCCTCGTTCTACTGTTCGTGCTACGTTCAGGATCTCCTAGCTGGTGGCTTCAATTTTCAAAGGAGTCGGATCCTAAGAGACTTGGATGATCTTCAGAAGTGGCGACTCCAGGTTCTCGATCTGCTCCACGGTACAAGGAATGCGTTAGGTGTCGGAAAAGTCCAAGGGTCCGAAAGTCTGGAAATCAGAAGTCTTCCTTAGCTCGGAAAGTGCATCTACCAATCTGGCATAAAAAATGACGGCCTGCTCCCTTTGGGCATCCAGGAACTCCTGGAACATCTCCATCAACTGCGTACTACCAATGGTGATAGTAGGGGCGACAAGGGTGGTGGAAACTCAGAAGCGTCAAGTGCAGGTGAATCGATAGTTCCTATGGTGCGTGTATGAACCATCTAAAAAATAGAAAACTGTTAAAATGGCCTAACTATAGATAATAAGCGAACCTAGTAGTTAATATGTATAACCAAACTTAGTAATAACCATAACCATTTTCCCGCAATCCTATGCTGTGATGAGTTTTCCCTAGATTAACAGGTTCTCTAATAGCACTGTATAGCCTAAGTGCCATTAGGACGGACCTGTATGGGCCACCACTAAAAACATGTCACGACCCGCTCCCGAATAATCGAACATGAGTCAGACATGCCCAGCCTTCGTTGATAGAGACAACGAAGTAAGCTGTATAATTCTAAAGAAAACACCAAGGTACTAGATAATAAAACATCACAGCATCTATAACCGTCCCAGAAATGATCACCACAATCCACAAGTTATATAATACATTTAAGAAATATGAATACCGGAGACAAATCCGGTAATCAGAATAAAATACGACTATGAAGTCTCAATGTACAAATATCCAAAAATAAAACTAAGCAAATCTAAATCTGTAGCCTTTAACCCTAAATCATGGCTCCATCCTGCTCATCTAAGATCCCGGGCTCTGGCCGAAAAGGTGGAACAATATCCTTAAGTACACCTACAACATATCTAGTCAGGAGCGGAGCAAAGAACAATTCTAGGTAATAAACAAGAACATCATGATATGAAAATGAGTACATGAGAACATGAAGATATAAATTACGGGAAGTAAAGAATATGAAAGAACAGGAAAGTAAATATAGGAAGTATAGGAAATAAAGTACATAAAGTAAATCCTGAATATGAAGTACAAGAACCTGACATGTGCACAATATTTGAAATACAACTAGCATATGTGACTGGTTGGGGTGAGTACAGGAGTACATGAATATCGGTACGACTTAGAGTCCCACATGCACGATGTGAGACCTAAGATATCAACCTGAATTTCTGTTTTGGGTTTGGTCACATATCTAGTGTATTTCCCCTCCCTAAATACAAGCAAATACAAGAACATGAAAGTACAAGAGTACATGATATACTGTGTCACAACATGTCACAAGAAAAGCACAGGATATGAACGTAAATGAACATAAACCATAGAATGTACTTGCCTTGCTCGGGGTGATCAATAGTAGAGAGATCGTAATCTCTCTGTCCACCTATAATTTAGTACAAGTTGGTTAGGCTAATACTTCTAACGAGTCATCTTATTTATATCCAAATTCTTAATTAATTATAACTACTATTACTGGCTAACATATTTTTAGTTAAAGAAAATAGGACATATATATATAAATACTATAACAAAATAATTATAGGAAGGCAATTTAATTTCTATCTAACAGCTACTACTCATGTCCCAATGTTACTACATCTCCAAGTTAATAACATTAGGAAACTAAGCTCTACACAACAATTAGTCTACAACTAGTTTATTACTAGATCAAGAAAGGCAATTCATCTATTGAACTTGGGCTCAAAAGAAAACACACCAATTTCTCAAGTCAATACTTCAATAACTCAGCTCCACCCACAACCTATATTATATTCCCAGTTCAAATACTCTCCAAAGCCAAGAGTGGTTGGCCCAAAGCTTCATAGATCCTAATAAGCAGTGACCACTCCACATTTTAAACCATGCTCCACCCTATCTTGGCAATGCAACCCAATAACATATAGGCAACCTAATTATAAAATGTACAGAAGTCAAATTCTAGCCCAACCATGCCCACAATCACAATATGACCCATGTCCCCCTTCAAGAATACAAAGTTTAGAGAAAATATACATTGGAATTTATGTTACGACCCGCACCCTGTGTAGGGGCACGAGAACGTAACAACGCCCAGCCTACGTCGCAGTGTCGGCGGTAGAACGCTGTCCTAGGTCAATCATCTAACAATATAAAGGTACCTGTACAGTATATACACTCCTAAGAGAGGTGACATAATAGAACAGTCTCAATCATATCTAAGGCAGATACATAATAGTAAAGGTAGATAGAGAGATCAAAAGCACAATGTAATACAAATAAGAGGGAGAAAATCTAAGTGTCTAAGATAACAACTCAAGAACATCCAGCTCAATACAAGTCTCTAAATATAACAACATCTCAGAAGAACAACTGAAAATCAAATAACAAAGCTGAAAAAAAACTAAAGCCTAGCTATCTAGCCTAGACTCTGGGAGTAGCATCCTGAACTGCAGCTGGATGCTCCAGAGGAACCAGGTCGCAGGTGTCGTCTAAGCCTGCTCCGTAATAGGTGGTGCATAGGGCCTCCTTCTCATTCTCTGTAATATTTTCAACAGGTCCAGTCAGGACAGGAGCGAGTACAGTACATCTCAACAGATCATAGCAGGTTAGAAAATATAATCATGCAGTAAAGTAAGATACATGAACTGAAGAAAAACAGTATGTAAACAGAGAGAGAACTGTAATAGAAATATCTACTATACATAGAGAGCTAATAGTGACTAGTGAGTCAGAGTAAAATATAAACATGTGAATGGCATAGGAGATTCATGACTACAGCTAAGAGAGTGATTCATGACTACAGCTACTGGGATAATATTCACATGTCTATTTCTACTCCCCCATCCCCAATCGATACACAAAGATCTGTTCAAGTTATGTTAAGATTCGTGAAACTTCACATGGCTCATAAAATGAGTGATACGTGAAGGTGATTCATGATGGCTCTGTGAACACGAGAGTACATGTGTCACAAGCGATTCGTGAATCAGAGGAAGCATAGAGATACGTGATGATTCGTGAAACGCACAAAACATGCAGTATCCGATGCTCCCGAGGGGGATAACTTCTCATGAAAAGATTCATATAGTACCAATCCGTGTGACCAACGTGACAGTATCAAGTAAAGTAATTTAAAGCAGGAAAATAATTCTAAACAGGATATGAAATGATCAGAGAATGTACTCGCCTGGTATCCTGAATGTCCGAAGAGAATATACTGTCCGAGGAGTGGTGTCTGTCTCCTATAGAACAGTACAAGTCACAACAAGTCTAAAATAAGGAAATAGACTGCTACAATGCATCTACATGAAGTTTGGGGTCAATCTAGGCTAATGTCAACCTTTGGTCAACTCTAGTCAACCCTAACAGTCAAACTAGGTCAATTCTAGTCTAATTAAGTTAATCTAGGTCAAACGAGGTTAAACTAGCCAAACTAGGTCTAAACAAGTTAATCTAGGCTCATCAAGTCTAAACTAGTCTATCAAGTCCAATCTAGACTCAACCAAGTCTAGCCTATACCAAGCCTATGCCAAACCATATATCAATATCAATATCATATATCAATGTCATATATCAATATCAATATCAATATCAATATCAATATATCAATATCAATATCAATATATCAATATCATATATCAATATCAATATATCATTATCATATATCAATATTAATATATCAATATCATATATCAATATCAATATTAATATCAAATATCAATATCAATATTAATATCAATATATATACATATTTACATACATTTATATAGCATACATACATATATATATATTTATATGTATTTATACATAGAGAAATAGAGAGGGGGGTTAAGGGGGTAACATAGATGTGTGTGTGAGGGTGAAGTCTGTGACAGGAACTCAGAGAGTGGCATGTGTGTGTTTGTGTGTGCTAAAGTGGTCTGGGCATAACAGTGATAGAAAATTGGCAATGTGTGTATATAGGATATGTGAGGAGAAAAATGTGAGGGTGTGACAGCTCATGTGTGTGTGTATGAGGGTTGTGTAATAGGGTTATGTGTGTGTGTCATTTAGAAAACTAGGCATGTGTGTGTGAGTGTGTGAAAGAGGAGTGCAATGTGTGAGTGAATAGGAGTGAATAGTGTGGGTAATGGGATGTAGGCTGCGTGCAAGTGAGGAATTCTGTGAGTTCAAGTCTCAGATTTGTGTGTATTGTGGGGTGTGAGAGGATAGAACAGTGAACCAAAAGTGGGTGATCAACAAGGTGTGTGTTAGAGGAGTAAGGGGAAATGTGCCTGTTCTCAGGTTAGACAACCCAAGTGACAGTCCATACCACAGTTAGCAACCCCTACCCAAAGCCCTATTTCAGTTTTAGCATTTCAAAACCTTAAGTATTAGTAACTAAAAACCAAACAAGTTCACTAAGAATCAAGCCCTGCCAAGTCAAGGCAGCCAATATTGCTGCCCCCTGCTTGTTGCTGCTACCCATTGGATTTGGCAAGACAAATGCCAAACCCTCACAGTCAAGCTCAAGGCAATGCCCGAGCCTACTGCTACTGCTGTAGGACCTAATGTACTGCCAAGGCCAAGCATTGAAATGCTGCTACCAGGAAAGCAAGCCAGGTCAGCCCAATGCCAACTTGAACAACTCTAATGTAGGGTCCCTCATATATTCCTTCACTCTCTCTTAACCTCACATACATATAGGTAAACTTCCTAGGATATCTAACTGAGACAACTCACAAGTCCAAACATAACCCAACTCAGGTAAACTCATTACCTGTCATGAGTGCAAGCCTAAGGTTTCAGTTCAGTTTCCTGAACCTGTTGACAGGAAACCCCCAACAAAATTTCCAAATTACTAACTCCAATGCAAAAATAAAACCAAAACTAACCTAACAATCTCTTAACAGCTAACAGTTATGTGGGTGACTAATCTAATAGTTAATAAAAAAAAATTTATAACCAAAAATTCAGTTTTCAATTCATGTATCAGTGATATAACAGTGCATACAGAATTTCGAGAATTCAAACCCAATTAACCATCTAAATTACAAATAACAGGTTGGTAAATAGTGTTACACATGTGAGGGAACTAGTTAGGGTCTTCGTGTCCAAGAACTGGACACGAATCGTGTCCAAAATAACATACAAACACATTACCCGACAGTGCACATAAAATCGTCGTGCACGCGTGCACTCGTGTCTAGGACACGACACACGACACGACACAACACGTGGGTGTGCACCTAGGTTCGCCTAGGGTAGGGCTAGGTCTGTGTCAGCCTGTATCGTGTCCACGTGACACACAGACACGACACGAGCCCCGTGTCAGCAGCGTCTGTGCGCGTGCACAGTCGCCTGCGCGCGACAGCACGCGGCCAGTGCGGGCGCGATTGTGCCGCGTGTACTCTACGACATGCTTCCAAATTTTGGGAGCATGATGTCAGTCATTGCCTCGTGCTCTCCACAAAAAACCGTGTCCTAAAGTGTCCTGTGTCTCGAGTTCTAGCCCCCGATATGCAGGACACAGCCTAGGGCTCGTGCTACGTGTCCAGGGCTAAAAACTCGACATAAACGGACACGAAACACCAAACAACCTTCACAAACATTGATACACACACCTAGATCTACAAATCCATGTAATTAGAATCTCAAAATTCGAAAATAAATTCCTAAGAAGCATTTCTACAAACACCTATGCACCTATCATGATACGTGTCCGATACGGACACGAAATTGACACAAATTGTGCCCAAATCTCGGGGACAGCTAGGAAATCCTAAAACCTAACCTTATATGCAAAGAAATCAGGAAGAACTATGAGTTTAGATGATTTACCTATTGAGTATCAAAACTCAAGAAAAGCTTCAAAGAGGGGATTCCAAATGGCAACTCCAAATCTCCAAATTGCATACAAACTGAGGTGCTCCTCCAAAATCAGTATATAAACATAAATTAGATCCTATTGCAAAAGACTAGGACTAAAAAGGAGCTAAAATAAATTAATTAGGAATTTCTAAGGTTGGGGATTTACCTCCTTCTAAACTTGAGATGTATTTCCTAGAGAGGCTAACCCTAAATGAAGGAGGCATTAAATAGGGGTAGGAATCCCTAGGTTGGCTGCCATGGGTGGGCTAGGATTGGTCTTGGGCTTAATTCATGGGCCTATGGCTTAAACACTTGGCTTTAAATTGCTAAGTCATAAGTCATTGACTTAAACCATAAGTCATGAACTAACTTCTCTTAATTAATACTTCCTACCTTAAAACTAATTCCCAATGACTAAAAGTAGGTTAACTAGAGTTATACTAGGGTCACCAACTAGGGTTAGTTCTAGGTTAGTCTACAAGTCTCAACTAGTCATGACTAACACAACACATAGTAATATTTAATTAATATTAAAATCACACAAATTCCCATAAATCATAATAAATTCAAATAAATCCTAAAATGCCCAAAATACCCTCTAGGCTATAATGTACTAGTCAAACATCCTAATCACATAGCTAGGCTCTAAGGTTACACTAGTCGAACACCAAAATCATAAGTCATGATCTAAAATAGTTTTAAAATGATTAAAAATCACCAAAAATCATATTATCATTTAAATATCATAATTAAATAAATTAAAATACAAAATTTTAAAATTATCCTCATTTTAGAAACTGGGTGTTATAATTTAGAATCAAACATGACCATATATTTGTGGAAAGCCCAAACACCTGTATTCAATTGTGCGCACAACCTATATCTCATTGAACTCAGCTCACACACACATGTCCATGAAATCAATTATACTACTGACACATTAAGATTGAATGTTCTGTTTCTTTCAAAATTAACTATCCAGTTGGTACTCAAAGCAAAGTCCAGAAGCAAGGTCCAGTTATAATATTCAACCAAATGTTTCAAAAGATACACAACTCTCAACCCAAAGTCCAGCAAGATATACAAATAAAGTTTTAAACCTTACAAAGGCCACAACCCAGAAGTGCCCAGAACTAGCAACTTCAGCCTAGCAAAAATATACAACCCAACTGCTTAAAAATTTAAATAGGACTCAATCAACTAGCTAAAAGCAAAATTAACAATCAACTGAAAGTAAATTCAATTAGAAAATAGTCAAGCTACTGAAGTAATATAAATAGGAATTCCGTCCTTGCTAACTCTTATCTTGGCCGATCCCTGCACACGACCCTAATATCGAGCATGACAAAGCTGGACACAATCAGTTCCCGGACACGCACACACCTGGACACGCTCTCAATCGGACACGAACAAAAACACAATACAAGAATTGAGCTGCCCAAGAATATACTCCCATTTAATCTAGCTACGAAACCATAATTTAACAACAGGGAAAAATTAAAGAAATTACCTAAGAAGTGAATGTCAATTTGGAATGAAGACGCGAGTGGACACGGTCTCCTCATGTTCGATTGCAATATGCAATCTCACTGCAGCGTAACGTCGAACAGGTCCGGAACAAGAAATAGAGAAAGAAATTCCCAGAGTCAAATCATAACAAATTCTTCCAAAATTGTATGAAGAAACTCGAATTTGAATACTCATACTGGATCTTGATCCCAATTGTCCAAAATTCCAGATCAACCACTTTCGAATTTGAAGAATTTGATTCTAACACAAAATGAAAGGAAAACAACTAATCGATCGATCACCAAATAAAATAAAATCTTCCAATCATCCGATCGACAACTCACTTGATGTCGCCGGGAAGAAACGTCAGCACTATACCAAAAATAGCCATTGTCGTCTTGCGCTCCTCATACCGCCATGCCGGAGAGATCGCCTATTCGCTGTCGAAGGGGATCGCCTCACCGTAGAAGAGTCTCGCTGTCGCTGGAGGAGAATGGTGCATTGTTGGGGAAAGTGAGCGCCGCCTGAAAGGGATCGCCGTCGGGGAAGAAGACCCCTCGCGTGTCGATGCTGGAAGAATTTCACCAAAGAAGTGGTCACGCCGCCGTCGTGGAGACTGGATCCTAGCCGTTGGCCTTGCTCGCGGTGGTGAGGACCATCGCCATGGCTTCCGATCAAAATTAGGATTAGGGTTTGGGAGCTCTCGGGAAGAAGAGGGAAGGAAAGCTTCTGTTCTGAGAAGTGAGCTGAGAATGAACACATTCTCTCCTTTATGCTATATATAAAGAAAAGGGGAGAAAAGAGACTTTGCACTTAAATCCCCCAACAACTGATTTATTACAGTTTGTTATAAATTGGTTATGGTTAGTTAGAGAGGTTGTTAGAACCTTGGGGACCACTCTAGGTTGGTTGCTAGAATCTTCTCCTCAAATAACAAATATTTAATAAAGAAAATTCTATTCATAAAATTATAAAGGGATAAATAATAATAAAAAATTACTAATACATAAAATAAAATAATTATTTCTAAATTTCTATAATACATAGAAAATACTAAAATTCAATAAATTGGGAAAATGGGGTTACAGTTCAGGTCAAGTTGCATTAGCTACAAGTCTTCCTATTATCATTTAGAGGCCCTTTTTGCGAAAAGGCCCAAAGTGGTCATTCTAAGTCAATTCTGGCCTATTCATGCTATTCTATCATAATTAGGACCCAACTAATCAAGTTTAAGTCCACTGGCTCGGTTCTATGGTCATGGTTAGCCTCTAGTCAAGGTAGTTCTATGGTTTCACTAGCAAATAACAAAATCACAATACATCAAATTAAATAGTAATAAAATAATCAAAAATTCACAAATTTATCACTAACATGATTTAAATCTATTATTTAATAACTAACATGATCAATTTTACAGAAGTTTAAAATTACCCTCATTTTAGAAAAGTGGTAATTACATATGCTGTGAGTGGTTGAGTGCAAGAAAATTTGAGCTTGAATAGAGGTATGAGTGCGAGAAAATTTGAGCTTGAATAGAGGTACTCGTCTCCAAACAACACCTGTAACTGGACAATGCAAAGTGGTCTAAGTTTTAAATATGTATTGAAATAGATGGCAAGTATGGTTAGCATCTTGTTTCCTTTTGTGGATGTTCTCGCCCGTAGTTAGAGAATCATTTAGGGCTCGCCGGGCAAACATTGTAACTATGGGACAGATTTGATTTAATTGCCAAAATCTTTTCCAATATTTGAAGAATGATTGGTTGCTTCTTTGCAGGTCAGAAAATCTTCTCTCAAATATCAGCCTATACGCAGACTTTGCATTACGTACGCCATTATGAGTATGAATCCATATAAGTTTATCTGAAATACTAATAGAAGTAAGAGGTATTTGTAACCCCCAAATTCCAATTTTAATTCGTTTCTCCAAAACTAGTTTGTTTTATTAAGTTTATTAAGAGTATAATTTTCAACTAAGCTTTTATTTAGGAGAATGGAATTAGTTACTATTAACAGCTATAAGAATTCTAATATTCTTATTAGGCCGACCAAGCTCAGCTATTTGTCTCATCTTTGTCTCAGCCTTATATAAAGTATTGGGTCACCATCAACTGCGAGCTTTAGGTATAGAAAGGTGGATTGGTTAATTAGTATTTAGAAGTTTCTAGATTTAAGACTAAGTATCATGTGATTATTGAGATAGGTATCCAATTTACTTCTAGAAATTTCAAAGTTAGTTATAGATTGAACCTAGTTAACTAAATAGCCCAGATTAATTATCCACATGTTCTTGGGCCTATGGCTTAGGACAAAGCCTATAAGTACCCTATTTGTTCCATTCATTTTATCCAAGCCCAAACCCATTTTTCTTTTCACATCCAAACCCAAAACTCAATTCCATAATCCAGTCCTATTAAGTAACTCCCAACCTCTTATATTCGTAACTCCCAACCTCTTATATTCCGTAACTTCCAACCTCTTACATTCCGTAACTCCTAACCTTTTCTATTCTGTAACCCCCGACCGTTCACATTCGTAACTTTCTTTCATTTTTCTATAAAAAGAGAAATGTTGAGACAAAACTTAATCATTACCATCTTCTTCCTTTGGAGCAATCCAGTAACCCGAGCCACCGGAGCCACACCGACGAGCCGAGCATCACCGACAACCGACGAACCACCTTCTTCTTCTTCTTCCTCGGTAAGAACTAAACTCTAGCCTTGGTATAGTTTAAAAGTGGATCCCTTATGCTAACACCAAATCAATCTTGGCCCAGTGGTCACCAAACTGGCCCTTGGATCTAGTCCTGACAGACCCGAGTTTGAATCCTACGTTAAGCTTATATTATATTATTTATGGTATTATTGTATGTAGTATTTATGTATTTATGTATTTTCTTGTATTTTTATAATTATATATTATATTTGGGTGATGTAAAATACTGGTAATTGGTGTTTTCATATGTAGTATTTATTTATAAATTTTCCAGCATTAAATATTATTATTTATATTTCCTATTAATTAAAAACTAAAAGTACTATTTAATGTATTTTATGTATATTGATTTTTAGTAAATACTAAACAGTGCTATAAAATTAAATAAAATTTAGAATCAAATACTAGATTTTCTGTAGATCATTTCATATATTTACATGTTAATTTTATGTTAGTTTTAGTATGTTAAAAATTAGATTATATCAGTAATTAATTATAAATAATTATTTTTAAAATAGTTTTTGATTCAAATAATTCTATAAATAGTAATTTCTGTCCAAAAATTCTACAAACTTGTTACTTTCATTATTTTGTCTAATTTTAACCAATAAAAAATAGTAGCATTTAGTTTGATATCTCTAACTATTTAAACGAACGTTGTCGGACCCCTTTTCATGAATACTTTATTTATTTAATAATTAAAATAAAATATTTTTAAATTACTATTAAATTCCTGTAAAATATAAGTAATCTATGACTTGTGATTTTAACTTAGTAAAACCTAATTTTGATGTGTATTAAATATTGTGTTAGTCTTAGGACTAGTATGCCATGTCTAGCACAACGTGACCCCATAAGTAGCACAACACATAGATATCACTTAACCTTTAAACTAAGAAACATTATACCTTGTTACAGCTTGAGGACTTTGGACATCAAATCAACATTTAACATCAATCCTTGGGTAAATCAAGGCAAGTACACTACAACATACAAAACTGTACATGATATGATTTGCATGCTTCTGTTACCAATTGTATCTTCTTTTCATTGCATGTTGTCTTTAAATTCCAAGATTGTAAGTACAACATGTTTCTCATGCAACAAGCCTCTTTAACAAGAATTGTATCACATGTTGCAAGTTATACACATTACCGACACTGGGAAGGGGGAAGTGTCTAGTTAATACGTGATCAAAGCCCATAGTGTAGTACATGTATCCGAGCTTGACTGCACATCGTGCACGTGTAGTCAATATCGTACCCCCAAGTTGTCTTTATTTACATGTTACATGTTCTCCTATTTTAGCTGGTCACGTGTCTATTAGCTTATTCAAAGCCGCACTTTACATATCTAGCCTGAACATGTTTTACATGTATCTCCTAAACACGTTATCTTTGTTTTACAAGTATATCTTGAACATGTTGTCTTTACTTTATAGGATCTCCTAAGTATGTTGTTTTTATTTTCCAACCAAGCATGTTGTCTTTTCTTTCAAACCAACCATGTTTTCTTTATCAGTTCATTCTTATCATGCCATGTTTTAGTAACTGTAAGTTGTACGATTGTACTTTGCTTCTTTCCTGATTGGATCGTTGTAGGTGAATTAATCGAGGAGTTGCTTTGCAATTCATACTATGGACCTGCCACCGAGACACTAGCCCACATTCCAGAGGATGTCCCCGCCGAAAAATACCCTATAGCTTAGCTTACATTTTGTTTTTGGACTTGGTTTGTAATAATTAGTTAACTTTTATTTGGCTGGATTTGACTTAAGTTACTTTTGCATTGGGGACGTAACTAAGTGACATTTTGGACCTATTCTAGTTTCTCTCAATATAGATGTTGTGATTAATCTGATTCAATACAATTTAAAGATAATTAAAGGTTTAGAACAACTTATTATGCTGTGTCTCATAACATAGGCTGGATGTGTCCGACACGTATCCGAATATTTGAGAGCGGGTCGTGATAGTATTTGAAGGATAGCCATGGCTTCGTTCGGCAAGAAAAGAGTTGTAATGAGTTCAGCTTTCCAGGATATAATATTAGCGTTGATCAAATCATTAGCCTTATCTACCTGGAGATGAGCCCCTGATCGGTAGAACACTATGGAACTAGGTTTATTTTGCACCCAAGGATCCCTCCAAATTTTGATGTTCTTACCCGTTCCCACTGACCAGTAGACACTATTATGCAAGAACTTCCGACAGTGAAGGATACCCTTCCATATGCACGAAGAAGAAGCCTTTATGTATACAGTCAAGAAGTCTGAATTTTGCAGATATTTGTCCCTCAATAGAGTACCCCATTCAGCAAGGTGCAGATCCAGAAATATAAATTTGGGTGGGCTAGAATTAGTTCGGATGGGCTAGGTATGGACTAACTCCTAAAGAAATCAAAAATAAAAAAAATATAAAATAGAAGAATTTTTTTTGGGGTGGGCTGGAGCCCACGCCAGCTACCACTTGGATCTGCCCCTGCATTCAGTAGACGGTTGGGTTAAAAATCTCCATAATAATTTAGTGACAAGGGCCAGGTTTAAAACCTCTAGGTCCCTAATGCCTAGACCCCTGAGAGGTTTGGGTTTGAGGAAGTTGTTCCGTGCAATAAAATCAAGTTAATTTTTTTCCTCCGTATCTTCCCACCAAAACTGTTGCTACATTTGATTTAAGGCTTTAAATACTTTTCTTGGGATCAAATATGAAGCAAGATGGTACATAGAAAGGGATAACATGGTAGATTTGATTAAAATTGTCCTGCTTGCATGGGAAAGGCATCTTCCTTTCCATCCTATGAGCTTGGACTTGCAAGCTTCTATGAGGACCTGGATTTGGGTAGTAGAAGTTGGTACCCGAGATATTTGTCCGAGACTCATCAAATTGGTATTACGGATATCCAAATAGACTTGTCTCTTATAAATATCAAGACTTCACGAGAAAAAATGGATGATTGGTCATAACTAATTGTTGTCCTGACCATGATTCAAACGACATGAGGATTTGTTTGATTTGAAGGATATTGTTGATAGAACAGGAACAAAGCAATAGGAGGTCGTAAGCGAATAAAAAATGAGAGTAGACTCTACTTAAATTTTTAGACAGTTTAATACCCACATATAATATCATGCCGCGGTCCCGAAGGACTGTTCGTCCTCGCTAGGGCATGATGCCGCACAAGCTTAGGTTGCGCCCGCACAAGATAATTCCATAACAACCTATTATAGGCTAAGCGACGAGGTCATCGTATAGAAGTTCCAAAGCAGAAGCATTGAATAATGAAAGAATGCACATGCATTCAAACAAAATTATAACTTTTATTGATATTGAACATAAGATTACAAGGGCGCGAAGCCAAGATAACAAGTCACTCATATTATGCCCCGGTTTCGAATAACCAATCGTCGTCGCTGGGGCATGATGCCGTGCGATCCTAGGTTGCATTTGCGCAAGGCGGGTTCCATAACGGTCGATTACAGCAACTTGCGACAGGGTCGTCGCACAGAAGTTCGAACAGAGAAGTTGAATAACACAAAGACATGTACAAAATGATACTCTTTATTGATATTAAAAATAAGATTACAAGGGCACAAAGCTAATATTACAAGTCACTGAAGCTCACTTTCTCTCTAAATACAAAAACTTAGATCTTTCTCTTCTTTCAGTTACAATCGCTCATGCCCAAAGGCTTACAACTTTGGGATGCTTCGGAAGGCAATATCCATACATTATGTCTCGTATAGGTGAAGTCTTCAACGTGGTCTCATGCCTCGTGTGAGGACCCTGATTTTTGGGAATTATTTTTATTTATTTTATATGATTTCTATTTATTAGATTTTATTTTAATTATTAATTATGACTATAGACGTACTTTTTCGTAGCTTGGATTTTTAGAGCACGAGATATGCCAATCCTTCGAAACTTCCTTCCCGAGTTTTGAAGTAGACAAGTCCACCTTCAACTTGATATATTATGTCCCGTCCAAGCTTGTCCCTTGGCATTCCTTTGACTTCACACAACTTTGGTTCAATTTAGGCGATTTGACCGTTTATCGTAATTATAGACCTAACTTTCAACTTGAGTTCGGGACTCGACATAGAACAAAACCATTTGGCCCAATATATGATTTTGACCCATTTTGAGGCTACGACACACATGTCAAAGGTGTTCCACTCAATTGAGTCCCCATGTGCCATTTAATTTCAAATGGCACAAGAGACTTATTGGTTGACTTTTTGAGTTCAATTTGATTAGAAAATATGTTTGGACCCTAACTTAGCCAACCCCACTCTGTAGAGCCATGATAGGTTGCCATGATTTAGTAGAATTATTCTGAATTTATTTTGGGTTGTTATAAAGTCAAATAGATTTAAATGCAATTTTGTATATATATATATATATATATATATATATATATATATATATATATATATATATATATATATATGATTGTATTTATAATTGCTTAATACTATAGATAATATGACCTTAGTCATGGTTAAGTTTTGGGATTCATATCGACTAAAATTTTGGCACGGCTAGTGTAGTAATGTGCTTTGACTAGTGTTTTGGCCATGGTAGGGAAGGTCGAGCCATTTGTGTGTTCTAACTAGGAAAACCAGTTAAAATTGTGACTTAACCCCCACAGACGATGTATTTATTTATTAATTAGATTATTGACTTTTAGGAGACTTGGTTGTGTTAAACTAGCCCGACTGGACCCGAACCAAGCCTAAGCCCATGTAGGCATTTAGTGCATCATAAGACGCCATGTAGACATATTTTAGGTGTGTACAAATATTTTGTATTTATTTTTAGGAAGTGACAAATAATTTTTAGAAATTCTTTATACATATATTATAGTTATTATTAATATTTAAATGGCGTTTAGAATATTGTACGATTTTCTGTGGAACCATTTAGAGTAGGAATATAAAACGTTCACCATAAGCTATATCCATTATTGCTTATCTTAACTTATTATCAGTATTATTGTTATTATTACTATTATTATTGTTATTGTATTTATAAACATATCGCTTGGTATTTTGGATTAATTATGTAATAAATATTATTATATACGTACATGCTTTCTACAAATAGGCCCTACATTAGGAATAGATAATATTAAGATATTTTTGGAATTTTATGGAGCATTACACATATATATAGGATATGTATGCATATATAGATATAATATATAATGTTAAATATAGATACATAGGAAAAAAAAGAAAAAAAGTAAAAAAGAAATAGGGACCAGGTACTGTTCATTAAACAGTACCCTTAACACACCCGACGCTAAACCGAGCCTAGAGTAGAATTTTCTATACATATATGAATAGAAAGAAGAAAATTGATTGATAATCAAAACCCTAACCCTCTACATGACTCAGGCCGACCAACCCCCCCAGTTCGTGCACGCCGCCGCTGCAGTGATGTCGGCCAGTGGTCGTGCACGACAGCAGCAAAAACGGCAGCAACTACAGCAGCAACACATGCAGCAAAGTACAGCAGAGTGCAAACTTCTCAAGTCACTTTCTCTTTCCTCTCTTGATCAATTCTCGAACCGTAAATTTCTAAACGTAGAAGACATGACCCTTTTCCACCCTCTTCAAGTAGAATTTCTGATACTTAGTTAGGTTGTCCAAAAAATTAACTCAAAGATTGCTAAAAATCTGTTCAAATTTGAACATAATCTCCATCCACGCACCTGGCTTGGAAGATGGATTATGAACAGGAGAATAGCAAGTTTAGAAAACCACTTAATGAAACTTTTAGACAACCTATAGGTCTTTGAAATCCTTTTTATAGAATTAAATTTTGTCGACTGTGCATCGAGAAAACTGACCCCCAAATTTGAAAAAAAACCTGTTTTCAAAGTTTTAAAAAACTCTGATACGGGGTCCGTCCCGAAAAACCGGGCGACTTCATCACAACACGTGAGCATCTAAAGATGCGTATGGATGTTTCGGACGTGTGGTCTTTGACAGAACTTGAATTGGTTGCGTGTGCGCGACGAATTTAATACGTATCTGTCAAAATTTACCATATCGGCCTTTTCTGAAAACTCCAATTACGTTGTGCACGTTCGTCATCTTGAGACAAAACTTGTGCCAACAGGACCGTGTCATTTTTTTGGTCCTGTATGCCCAGTTTGGTCCAATTTTGAGAAGGTCGACCGGAATGCCAATTTGGCGGGCCCGTGATCCGATCCTACGGACGAATTTGTGCACTGTCTACCGGAATCCAACTTTGGACATACGGTTGGGTTTGTCTCGTCAAACTGGACCCATAGACATGTAGTTTGATGACTTTAGAGACCGTAGGTGCTGGCACGCTTTCGATGCAAAGCGGGTCCAACGGCGGACATCGTTTTGATCCAAAATTATCGTTTTGCCCCTGTGTCCAGAATTAGACTTATGGGTAAGCCATCCTAGCTAATTTGACTATTCTAAACATGTTTGTAATATCTGTTTCAGCCCTCGGAGACTATTGTGAGAGTTGGACTTTTGTGGTTCATTGACTGGATAATTATTGTTGGTTCTACGCGCTACACCAGGCAAGTACGACTTGCCAAAATTTGTACAGTTTATGCATGCTCTTATTACTTTTCTTGTTCATGTCTTATTTTTTTATTTCTTATTCGCTATCTTGCCATGATTTATTTCTATGTCTCTGGTTGGTTATCACTTATTTTTTATCATTAGTTATCTCTACATATTTCTACATATGACTTTGACATTGTTATTCATTTGAGTGTCTTGATTTGATCACGTGTGCCATGATATTTTGACTTGATCTCGTGTTCCTTGTTACCTTGACTTGACCCTCTACAGATAATAGGATTGGCTACTTGACCACTCTCGACTCGAAAAATCCACGGCAGGGCTACGATAGAGACTCACTATGGTTAGGAAGTACCACGACAGGGCTACTAGCTATAGGACCGAGAGTATCACGGCAGGGCAACGGTCATTCGATTCATTTGTAGTCATAATTAGTATTACTTTCATATGACTTGTCATGATTTATAGAGTTTTCCATATGTTCTTCATTCTTGATCTAGAAGTCATTTTCCTGTTTCCCTTGCATGTTATTTACTGTACAGTAGGCATATATATTATGTGTCTTGCTAGTCCCCTGAGGACCTGGTGATCTATCCATGTATTAGATGAAGATATGATACGTTGATGGAGGATGGTTGCTACACCAAGTTTGCAGGTATATTTAGATGATGTTTTTATCTTTCTCTTTCGTATTTAGATTTTGTTATATATTTGATTCTCGCTTATAGCCTAGTCTTTTACAAGCTTAAATTCTCTTCTAGCTTGTTCATGATAAATGTGTTATTGGGGATCCACTATAACATATATATCCATTATAGCATCAGTGTATTATGGTCTGATCAGCCTTACTGCACATAATTCGTTATTGTTACCGATATTTAGTGGATTGAGTTGTAGTTGATTCTAGGACAACCAGACAGCTTATACGTATTCGAGCTGGGCTGGAGTGCTCTCGATATGTAGCTGGCATGTATACGTATCTTAGTCCTACGTGTTTTACGACTGTGGGCGTTACATGTTTTTTTTGGTGGTCCATGCAGGTCGAGTTAGCCGTTTCGATTATGTTACTGTACCGAGCGGGCCTGCGAATATGACTAAACCCTTAGGAATCTCAATCCAAACTGCCTTGAAAATTCTTTTAGAAAATTTTCTACCGTCCTTGAACTTCATATTTGCTCTCGATTATTCGTCCTTTGCCTTCCCGTACTATTGATTGTCCTCCGTTCCTATTTTTGAGAACGAATAATCATGCTGCATAGAATTTATTAGAAATTCTTAAGTTATAGTATAAGTTAGTTTGCTTATTGTATTTTGATTGCTTGATAGATAAGAGGGGATTAGAGATGCCATATGCCATATATCTAGTGGTATAGATTTTTACAACTAATGTGCAAGGATTATAAAATTTTAGGGAATCATGTGTTCGATGGGGTAGTGTGACCAAAGGTGGGTAGACGTCCCCAGTATAAAAATAAATATATGATCTACTAGGTTATGCCCTTACGATAGTCACTTAATCAAAAGTAGAGTGATAGTTTTAGTGTAGAGATTGACCCTCTACAAGAAGAAACCTAAACATAGCCAAACCCAATCCATTTACCATTATGCCCTATCAGTTGTAAACTTAGAATTAGACAGATTGGTAGGTATCACTTAGCTTGGCTAGGTGAAAATAGACTTATATAGTTGTGATAATAATATGGTTAGGAGGACAAGCCTTCAGCGTGATCATTGTAAGACTGCCAGTACCAAGAAGAGCGACTAGAGATAACTGTCTATAGTTTTACTATATAAATGTTGCAAAACCAAATTGTTTAGGATTGATTACTACTTGAGTTGTTAGGAGACACCGTAGTGACCTAGCGTATCCCTGGAACTATTCCTAGTTATGTGTTAGTGAGCATTATTTTAATTCCGAGGACAAAATTTTTCTAAGGTGGGTAGATTATGAGGACCCTGAGTTTTGGAAATTAGTTTTATTTATTTTATATGATTTCTATTCTTTAGATTATATTTTAATTATGACTATAAACGTACTTTTTCGTAGCTTAGATTTTTAGAGCACGAGATATGCCAATCCTTCGAAACTTCCTTCATGTGTTTTGAAGTAGACAAGTCTACCTTAAACTTGATATATTATGTCCTATCCAATCTTGTCCCTTAGAATTCTTTTGACTTCATACAACTTTCGGTCAATTTAGGCGATTTGACCGTTTATCTTAATTATAGACCTAACTTTCAACTTGAGTTCGGGACTCGACATAGATCAAAACTATTTGACCCAATATATGGTTTTGACCCATTCCAAGGCTACGACACACATGCCAAAGGTGTGCCACTCAATCGAGTCCCATGTGCTATTTAATTTCGAATGGCATAAGAGACTTATTGGTTGACTTTTCGAGTTCAATTTGATTAGAAAATATGTTTGGACCCTAACCTAGCCAACCCCACTCTATAGAGCCATGATAGGTTGCCATGATTTAGTAGAATTATTCTGAATTTATTTTGGGTTGTTATACAGTCAAATAGATTTAAATACAATTTTGTATATATTTATATATGATTGTATTTATAATAGCTTAACACTATAGATAATATGACCTTAGTCATGGTTAAGTTTTGGGATTTATATCGACTAAAATTTTTGGCACAGCTAGTGTAGTAGTGTGCTTTGACTAGTGTTTTGGCCATGGAAGGGAAGGTCGAGCCATATGTGTGTTCTAACTAGAAAAACCAATTAAAATTGTGACAACCCCCACAGACGATGTATTTATTTATTAATTAGATTATTGACTTTTAGAAGACACGGTTGTGTTAAACTAGCCCGACTGGACCCGAACCAAGCTCAAGCCCATGTAGGCATTTAGTGCATCAAAAGACGCCATGTAGACATATTTTAGGTGTGTACAAATACTTCGTATTTATTTTTAGGAATGACAAATAATTTCTAAATATTCTCTATATGTACATTATAGTTATTATTAATATTTAAATGGCGTTTAAAATATTGTAAGAATTTCTGTGGAACTATTTAGAGTAGGAATATAAAACGTTCACCATAAGCTATATCTATTATTGCTTATCTTAACTTATTATCAGTATTATTGTTATTATTACTATTATTATTTTTATTGTATTTATAAATATTTTGCTTGGTATTTTGGATTAATTATGTAATAAATATTATTATATATGTACATACCTTCTACAAATAGGCCCTACACTAGGAATAGATAATATTAAGATATTTTTGGAAATTTATGGAGCATTACACACACATATATATAGGATATGTGTGCATATATAGATATAATATATAAGGTTAAATATAGATATATAGGAAAAGAAAAGGAAAAAAATAAATAGGGATCGGGTACTGTACATTAAACAGTACCCCTAACACACCCGACGCTAAACCGAGCCTAGAGTAGAATTTCCTATACATATATGAATGGAAAGAAGAAAAATTGATTGATAATCAAAACCCTAACCCTCTACATAACCCAGGCTGAACAACCACCCAGTTTGCGCGTGCCGCCGCCGCAGTGTCATCGACCAGTGGCCGCACGCGGCAGCAGCAAAAATGGCAGCAACCGCAGCAGCAACGTAGGCAGCAAAGTGCAGCAGAGTGCCAACTTCTCAGGCCACTTTCTCTTTCCTCTCTCGATCAATTCTCGAACCGTAAATTTCTACGCGTAGAAGACATGACCCTCTTCCACCCTCTTCAAGTTGAATTTTTTATACTTTGTTAGGTTCTCCAGAAAATTGACTCAAAGATTGCTAAAATCTGTTCAAATTTGAACAGAATCTCCATCCACACACCTGTCTTGGAAGATGGATTATGAATATAAGAATAGCAAGTTTAGAAAACCACTTAATGAAACCTTTAGACAACCTATAGGTCTTTGAAATCCTTTTTATAGAATTAAATTTCGTCGACTGTGCACCGAGAAAATTGATCCCTAAATTTGAGAAAAATCTGTTTTCAAAACTTTGAAAAACTCTAATACGGGGTCCGTCCTGACAAACCAGGCAACTTCATCACAACCCACGAGCATTAAAAGACGCGTACGGATGTTTCGGACATGTGCGCTTTGACGGAACTCGAATTGGTTGCATGTGCGCGACGAATTTGATTCGTATCCATCAAAATTTATCGTATCGTCCTTTTCCAAAAACTCCAATTACTTTGTGCACGTTCGTCATCTCGAGGTGAAACTTATGCCAACAGGACCGTGTCATTTTTTTGGTCATGTATGCCAAGTTTGGTCCGATTATCAGAAGGTCGACCGGAACGCTATTTCGGCGGGCCTGTGACCCGATCCAACGGGCGTATTTGTGCACGGCCCACCGGAATCCAACTTTGGTCATACGGTTGGGTTTGTCTCATCAAATCAGACCCATAGACATGTAGTTTAATGACTTTAGAGGTCGTAGATGCTGGCATATTTTTGGTACAAAACTGGTCCAACGGCGGACATCGTTTTAACCCAAAATTATCGTTTTGCCCCTGTATCCAGAATTGGACTTATGGATAGGCTATCCTAGAAAATTTGAATATTCTGAACACGTTGGTAATATCTGTTTCAGCCTTCAGAGACTGTTGTGAGAGTTGGACTTTTGTGGCTCATTGACTAGATAATTATTGTTGGTTCTACGCGCTACACCAGACAACTACACCTTGCCAAAATTTGTACAATTTATGCATGCTCTTATTACTCTTTCTTGTTCATGTCTTATTTTTCTAGTCCTTATTCGCTATTGTGCCATGATTTATTTCTATGTCTCTGGTCGGTTATCACTTATTTTTTATCATTAGTTATCTCTATATATTTCCACACATGACTTTGACATTGTTGTTAACTTGAGTGTCCTGATTTAATCACGTGTGCCATGATATTTTGACTTGATCTCGTGTTCCTTGTTACCTTGACTTGACCCTCTACCGATACATGGATTGGCTACTTGACCACTCTCGACTCGAGAGACCCACGGTAGGGCTACGATAGAGACTTACTGTTGTTAGGGTGTACCACGGCAGGGCTACTAGCTATAGGACCGGGAATACCATGACAGGGCTACGGTCATTCGATTTATTTGTAGTCATACTTAGTATTACTTTCATATGACTTGTCATGATTTATAGAGTCTTCCATATGTTCTATATTCTTGATCTAGAAGTCATTTTTCCTGTTTCCCTTGCATGTTATTTACTGTACAGTAGGCATGTATATTATGTGTCTTGCTAGTCCCCTAAGGACCTGGTGATCTCTCCAGGTATTAGATGAAGATATGATACGTTGATGGAGGATGGTTGCTACACCAAGTCTGCATGTATATTTAGCTGATATTTTTATCTTTCTCTTTCGTATTTAGATTTTGTCATATATTTGATTCTCGCTTATAACCTAGTCTTTACCAGCTTAAATTCTCTTCTAGCTTGTTCATGATAAATGGGTTATTGGGGATCCACTCTAACATATTTATCCATTCTAGAATCAGTGTATTGTGGTCTGATCAGCCTTACTGCACTTTATTCGTTATTGTTACCGATATTTAGTGGATTGAGATGTAGTTGATTCTAGAACAACCAGACAACTTATACGTATTCGAGCTGGGATGGAGTCCTCTCGATGCATTGCTGGCATGTGTATGTATCCTAGTCCTATATATTTTAGGACTGGGGGCGTTACACCTCGATACGTCAAGAAACTCCATGCCTCAATGCGTCCAAGCGAGGTCTGCCTCGACGAGCAAGTACCTGTAACCTGAGCATGAAATTTTTTGGAAGGTAAGTACATAATCATACTGGTGAGTGAGTCCCTCGCCCATCCATACAAAACCAACAGTTCATTTAGTGACTACAACTATTCTTTTGATTGTGTTTCTATTCTTGCCTTAGGATTAATTTGATGACTTAGACTCCTGGCCTATTCATGTTGCAACCAACATGATCGTACTATCAATTTCTTGAGACTGTGCTATAAAACCCAATTGTGCAAACATTGTGACAGTGCCACAAGACCTATTTGTGTGACAAATATCGAGATCGTGCCTCACAACACAGTGTAACTCATTTATACTTGCCTTATGGTCTTTCTTATTTCAACATAGAACTGGTTTGAACCATACTTATAAACTTGTGTCACTGACTCCACAAACGATACTACAACTCTTGCCGAAGCACGTGTATCTGCTAAAGCTAAATCTTAGGTTCTATATTTGTGTTACAAACTGTGCACATATTTTCTTTGACTTATTCGTACCGTGCTTACACTTTCTGCGACTCAACCGACACCGTGCATGAGGATAGCCGTTCAGCACACTGACTCATCTATATGAAGGGTTACTAGTAATGTCAAGCCATCTTGGACATGGCTTAGGATAGACGACGATCATCTAGTACGGGTAGCTAGCCCATAGAAGCCCCAAATCTCCTATGTCGTACATCCAGCATCCTGCTTTGCTATCTCTCTTCCCCCTAGTCCGATATGATCCCGTGCTCCGGCAATTCATTCGAGGAAGTATACGCCTTCTGCACAAGTTGTCCATGACCATGCACCTACGACGACATCTAGATTCAACGTAAATGCATGGCCTACTGATGATACTGCTCAAACCTTTGTTCCTTATCTCTTCTTTCCATAATCAAAACCAATCCCAAGTTAGGGACTACCTCGTCGACTACCGGTCGCGTGAATTTTCTATCTTTAAAATCCAGGAAACGGCTATTGCATAGCCTTTTCACTTGACTTGAATAAGATGTGTTCTATCTACCATAAACCGTAGCATACTCTATATGATAAATCGTGGAATCATGAGACATATTACTTGAATATGTCGTGTACAATGCCTTAATCCAACTATGTTCTTGCGACACTATCGCCTAAGTTATATTTTATATGACAAGCCTTAAGACCGTAAGAACGTATGGCTATACTAAGCTATGGAACAGTGGGACCGCACACGTGCTCAACTTGAACAATCGTGTTCTTTGAGTGCCATAAATGTCCCATCTTCCATAAGATCGACAGAGAGACCGTGAGACATATTTGATATGCAAAGCAGTAGGGTCATGGGGACGTTCCTGCTATGACATCAAGTCGATAACCCATGCCATAACTTTGCCTAACTCATCATGTGGGGTCAAAAGACCAAGTGTCAGCTTTGAAAACCATCATGGAGAACATCTAAGCAATATTATGATACTTTTCCTATGTTCTACACACATACTCAACTCACTGGGATTATTCCCTTAGCTATGTGGATTCATCTTTTTTGTTATCAAGCCTATTCAGTAAAATAAAAACTTTCTTTTATTAATGTGAAGGCCAAACTGAGACAAGTTCATCGAAGCCACCCACCTGAGTGAGAAGTTGCCTCGGCCAAGCGGGACTTCGAGCAAGCCGTTGCATGGCTAAGTCCAAATGCCGCTGAGTTTTGATTCCTCCGGTTGAACTGAGCGGGACGGGGCATTACAACTCAAGCTCACTTTCTTTCTGATTACAAATACACAGCCCTCTCGTATCTTTCAATACAAAGGTCCAAGCTTTCTACTTGCAGATGCCTCAAAGGCGATGTCTATATATTATATCCCGTATTGTCTAGACTTCAACACGGTCGCACACCTTGAAAGGTCAAAGAATTCTATATCTCAGAGCGTCCAAGCGAGCTCCGCCCCAGCGTTCTGATACCTGAAGCTACACATGAAGACTAGTGGGGTATCAGTACACAACCGTACTAGTATTTGAGCTTCTCACCCACCCATACAAAACCAATACATTTTCATTTAGTGAGTACGAACTATTCATTTAGTTGTCTTTCTAGTCTTGCCTTAGGATTAATTTAATGGCATGGACTACTAGACATATTTGTGTCTCTAGACCATCATCGTGCCTTGTACCGATAAATTACTTATCTCTGTGACTCTAGACCATTTCCGTGCCAACAACAATAACGTATCAACTCGTGCTGGCCCTTCGGCCCATACTTGCCTTATAGTACATACTTGTTTGACTTTGCAACATAACCCAAAACATGGGACTCAATGACGTAGCCCAAAATATAGGAACTCAGTGCCGAATACTAGACCAATACACCATACTTCGTGTCAAAGTGCGTATCTATAGCCAAATCTTAGGCTCCATATATGTGTTGCATAACATGCACACAATTCTTAGGCTCCATATTTGTGTTGCTTATACTTTTTGTGAATCAACCGACACCGTACATATACTTTTCTTACTCAATCCTATGGTATGCATGTGGATTATCACAAATATGGCAAATCATTCTATATGAAAGGTCACTAGTATGACAAACTACCCGTAGACTATAGCCTGGCGTAGACAAGGTCGTCCGATGTGGGTAGCGAGCCCCATCGAAAGCTTTGAATCACCTGAGTGGTACAATCCAGCTCAGCTATCGTATTTCCACCTAGGCTAGATCGGTCATGTGGCCCTAGGTTGCCGTTCGAGGAACCGTCGCCCTTGTGCACAGGTTGTCTAATGACCATGCAGGACTCTACTCAACTAACCATCCTACACAATCATTACATTTTCAATGTTATCATCTATTCCGTACAACATTGGAGACTCTTAAATGAGGGATCGCCTCGACGACAAACGGTCACATAAACTTTTCTTCTTTGAAACCCAGAAAATAGCTACTACATAGCCTTCCTACTTAACTTGAACAAAACATGTTCCATACGTGCCATAGATTGTGGAATACTTCTCATTGAACATACAGTTGTTCGTACCTTAAACCAAATGTGTTATATGCAATACTAGCGTCCAAGTCATATTCTATCTGACGAGCCTTGAGGCCGTAGAAACGTGTGGCTATATCAAGCCATTGAACCATGGGACAGTGCCTGCTATGACAACCAATCAGTAGCCCATGGCCTTACTTTGCTTAACTCAATATGTGCGGTCGAAAGACTAAGTGCCAACTTTGAAAACCATCGTGTAGCAATATCTAGGAAGCAAGTTAACCATTTCCATGTTCCATACACATTTGACTCAAAGTGAGATTATTCCCTTAGCTATGTGCCTGGATTCATCTATTTTATTATCAAGCCTATTTAGTGTAGTAAAACTTTCATTTATTAGTGTGAAGGCTAAGCCGAGACAAGTTCAACGAAGCCACCCACCTTAGCGAGGAGTTGCCTCGGTCGAATGGGACTTTGAATAAACCGTTGCATGGCTAAGTCCAAATGTCATTGCCTTTCGATTTCTCCTGTTGAACTGAGCGGGACGGGGCATTATTTAATACACCACTCAGAATAATTTTTGTTCTTAAAACTTTTCCATGTATGCACTCATCAACTATATCATTTATACTCAACTCGAATATGCTAAACAAAGCATAAAACAGATGTTCATAATACATCATCTCAATCAACACAGTCTCAGTACAAATAAAAAGATAAAAGTACTAAATGATATCTTGGAATGTCGGAGAATATCACCAACAAAACTCTGGCCGAACTCGGGCTGAAATCTGGCCGAGTTTGCCAAGGGTTATGTGGATTTGATTTTGAAAAAAAAAATTTGTAGGCCACTTTTTTTTCATCAACTCTTTCAATTATTTAATTTCAAGTTTAGTTATTTTAGATTTTAATTAATATAATTAATATTATTTTATAAATTAAATTTTGTTACACATCGACTGTTTCAGATTAGCTGTAGGGGTACTGTCCCAGCTAACAGGAGTTCACTGGGGAACAATTAAATACCGCTTCGCTTCGACCGTAGTCGTGGTGACAAATAGACCCTCTGTAGGTTTGTCTCACAAATAGTTTTGGAGTATTAAAAAATAATCTATAAGATAAGATTAATTAATATTATTGATATCTAAAATATCTAATTCTCGACGTAAATAATTGAAATGATCTTCTGCTAATGGTTTTGTAAAGATATCAGCTAGTTAATTCTTAGTGTCTACATATACAAGGTTTATACCTCCATTTTGTTGATGATCTCTAAGAAAATGATGTCGAATCTCAATATGCTTAGTCCGAGAGTCATATACTGGATTCTTAGTCAAATTAATAGTACTAGTGTTGTCACAGAAAATGGGTATGTGTGTGTATAGTAAACCAAAGTCTTCTAAGGTTTGCTTCATCCATAAAATTTGTGCACAACAATGTTCTGCGACGATATATTCAGCCTCAGTCGTTGATAATGCGACAGAATTTTGTTTCTTGCTAAACTTAGAGACTAGAGCTTTGCCTAGGAAATGACAAGTGCTATTGGTACTTTTTCTGTCCACTTTGCATCCAGCAAAATCAGCATCCGAGTAACCGGTTAGGTCAAACGACGTAGTTTTAGGATGCCATAAGCTGATAGAAGAAGTGCCTTTAAGGTATCGAAAGATACGCTTAACTGCGCACAAATGTGATTCCTTAGGGTTAGCTTGAAAACATGCACACAAGCAAACACTAAACATTATATCTGGATAACTAGCAGTTAAATAAAGTAAGCTACTAATTATACCTCGGTACTTACTTGTGTTGGCCGGTTTGCCTTGTTCATCAATATCAAGGTTAGTTGAAGTTGCCATCGGAGTGCTTAGTGGTTTGACTATTTCCAAATCGAACTTCTTCAATAGATCTTTTATGTACTTGGCTTGATTAATGAACGTCCTATTGTTGATTTGTTTTAAGAATTTCAGTTCTTCCATCATGCCCATCTCAAACTCATTCTGCATACACTTTAAAAATTCTTGACAGAGAGATTCATCAATAGATCCAAAAATGATATCATCTACATAAATTTGAACTAAAATAAGATTTTCATTAAAAGACTTTACAAAAAGTGTAGTATCAACCTTGCCTTTTATAAAACCATTGTCAAGTAGAAAAGAGCTTAGACGATCATACCAAGCACGACGGGCTTGTTTCAAACGTATAAGGCTTTCTTCGACTTGAAAACATAATCAGGGTTTTTGAAATCAGTAAAACCTGGAGGTTGAGCTACATAAACTTTTTCTTTTATAAAATCGTTCAAAAATGCACTCTTGACATCCATTTAAAATAATTTAAAGTTATGAAAACATACAAATGCACATAACATGCGAATGGATTCTAATCTCGCAACTGGGGCATAGGTTTCATTGTTGTCGATACCTTCTTCTTGATTGTATCCTTGAGCTACGAGTCGAGCCTTATTACGAGTCACTAAACCATTCTCATTCAGTTTATTTCAGAATATCCAGCGGGTGCCAATAATCGGATGATCAATGGGCTTGGGAACAAGTTCCCAAACTTGATTCCGTTCAGATTGGTTCAATTCCTCTTGCATAGCATCTAACCAAAAATTATTACTACATGCTTCTTCAATATTTTTGGGTTCAAGCTGTGAAATAAATACAACACAGGAAGTTATATCTTTACTGGAGGAACGAGTACTTACACCCTTGGTAATCTCACCTATTACCAAGTCCTTGGGATGGCTTCCAAAAATCTCATTTCTTTTGGCACATCCTCAGGATTGCTGGTTCCGGCTTCTGGTTCTGTACGTGATTTGCCTGGAGGATCAGATGGTGCTTTACATAAAGGTTTTGCAGGTGCTTTACTTGGTGTACTTATGTCGACTAAAATTTAACATTTATCGATTCTTTGATGATCATGGTTCTCTTGTTGAAGACTTTGTACCCTTTGCTCTTTGTCGAATAACCTAAAAAGATACCTTCATCGGCCTTTTCATCAAGCTTTCCCAGATTGTCTTTAGTATTAAGAATAAAGCATTTACAACCAAATATTTTAAAATATGAAATAGTGGGTGTTCTATCAAACCATAGCTCATAGGGAGTCTCCTTCGATATAGGTCGAATTAGAACCCTATTGAGAACATAGCAAGCTGTATTGACAGCTTCAGCCTAAAAGTATTTTGGTAGACTAAACTGGTTTAACATTAATCTAGCCATTTAGGATAGAGTCCTGTTCTTACGTTCCATAACTCTATTTTGTTGTGGAGTCCTGGGGCAAGAGAACTCACGTAGATAACCGTGTGTGTTACAAAATTGCTTGAACTCTGTATTCTCAAATTTGCCGCGATGATCGCTTTGAATATGAGTACTAATGAAACCTTTTTCATTTTGAACTTTCTTGTAAAAGGTGACAAATTCTGACAATACAATATTCTTGTGTGCAATAAAATATACCCACGTGTATCTAGAGAAATCATCTACTATTATAAAACATATAACTTACCACCTAGGCTAGAAATTCTACTAGGTCCAAATAAATCCATATGCAGTAATTGTAGAGGTCTAGTAGTACTTACAGCGTTCTTGGACTTAAATGCGGATCGGGTAGCTTTGTTCTTTTCACATTCACTAGATATCGTATCCTTCTTGAAAGAAATGTTCGGTAAGCCTCGTACCAGCTTATTTGTGGATAAACTTGAAATTGTGTCCATATTTGCATGATCGAGTTTCATATGCCATAGTTGACTCTTATCACTCTTGGCCATTAAGCA
This sequence comes from Iris pallida, assembly GCA_029216955.1. NCBI lineage: Eukaryota > Viridiplantae > Streptophyta > Magnoliopsida > Asparagales > Iridaceae > Iris > Iris pallida. The sequence continues at coordinate 8,530,606 of JANAVB010030814.1, forward strand.
TCTACCTGCTTTGTTAGCATCTTCTAACAAATAGAAAAAATATATATTGTCTTACCTGATACCTTCAAAGATAGTACTACCAGTTGAGCTATCAACTATAGTACACTTGTTTTTGACGAAGTTAATACCATAACCATGGTCAGCTAAATGGCTTATGCTGAGTAGATTATGTTTTAACTCGGTACTAGACAGACATCTTTAATTACAAGGTAGGAAGCCTTACCAATATTGTCGATACCAATTATGTACCCTTTAAGATTATTACCGAAGGAAACGTTTCTTTCTTTTTCTTTGACAGTGTTGCGAATAATGAAGCGTCATCGGTCATGTACCGTGAGCAACCGCTGTCGAGGATCCATTTGCGTCAAGCATGTGAAGTGTGTTTCACTTACAAAAGAATTTGCAGATGAAAACTTTGGTACCCATTTCTTGTAGGGTCCAAAAATGTTAGTTTTCGGTATCTATGCACAAATATTTAAATCAACAAGCTTTCTAACTCTACATACAGAAGAGATATGACCAATAGTGCCACAATAATGACATCTAGCATGTTGAGTGTTGAATGCAGTATGTTGTGTATGATCGGTAGGTCTTAGTTTTTCTAGTATAAAAGAATACATGCCTATTAGTCTTTTTGGGCAATGGTTTGGTTTGGTTTGGTTTGGTCTGACAGTGTTGGGTTTGACAGTGTTCCGATGTTTTGGTAAGTGACACGTGTTAGGATAGGAAGCAACAACTTCAGGCTATCTTCCTAACCTAATTTCTAACTTTTTGGAAGTGTAATACAATGTAGTATAATCAGCAATAAGTGTATCATTCCTGATAAGTGCTTGCTGAAGACTCTTCTTCTCTTTGAGTAGATGTACCTTTAATTGGATAATGGTGTAGAAGCATGAAAAAAGAGAAGAAAAATGATCCATCCGGCCAAGGAGCCACATGCGGTTCAAGAGTCCCATGCGGCTCAAACACAGAGTGGACTCCATGCGGCCAGCAGAGGGAAGCCACGTGTCTTTTTAGAACGGCTGTACCCAGCGTCATTCAAACACAATTAATGCTCTGATGGCTGACAATTAATACTCTGACGGCTGACAGCTGAAGTTGACAGCCCTGACGAAAAGTAGTCATAATGACTGACGTAAGAGCACTATCTTCCTAGGGAATCGGGGAAAATCCTCACAACTTTGAGGCAAGTTTATACGGCCAGTCTAAATGAGTTCATGCGGCCAGTGCAGAGAAACCTATGCGGTTCAATCATGAAGGTCCCCCATGCGGCTCGGCCACGAAGACTCTCATACAGCTCGGTCATGAAGAGCCCCATGCGGCTCGGTCATGAACATATTCATGCGGCTCGGTCATGACAACCTTCATGCGGTTCGAGTATAGAGACTATTCATACGGCTCGGTCATAAAATCTTTCATGCGGCTCGATCATGACGACCTTCATGCGGCCCAAACACGAACGCTCCTCATGCGGCTCAACAATAATGACAGGACACGTGTCCTAAAGATAATCAAATTTTGGGTTAGATCCCAATAATTTGGGACACGTGGCAACAGAACGAATTAAATTGATTCATTTAGATTTGCGGATATCAGCAAATCATCATGATGGGGATTTATTGCAATCAACATTAATTACTGACATGATTTGGCATAATCCCCATTAATGGCCCAGATCCTTCACGCTCAAGATTAACGACCCAGATTGATCATTTACTAGGCTGCCGCCATTTTGAGAATGGGCAATCATTGCCAACCCTAATGATGCCCCCCACTATTATAAATAGCAAGGTGCCATTCCCTTGCAAAAAGACGCTCCCCCAATAATCAGAGAGAAAAATACACAGAGATCAATCCAGAGAGAGAGAAGCCAGAAGAGCAATACGAGGAGAGCAAGAAGAGCATTTCTTCGTCCACGCCAAGCATCTCGTTACATGAGCCAAGGCTACGTCCAATCGTCCAAGGAGTAAGGCAGAGTTGCCGTCGCTTTCCCGAGCCTCTATCGTCACCCCCCAGAATCAAAAATAAACAATTGTACTTAGATTGCTGTACCTAGGTTTTCGTCCCTAGGCTTTCTTTGTACAAGCGAGTTTGTAACGTGAAGTAAAAGTTCAGTCCTCCCATAAAACTGTTCTGCTCTTTTATATTTCATTGCAAACACGATGGCGACTCTGCTGGAGATAAACTTCGCCACGGCTGAGGAGTTGGTGACGCAGTCGGATGCAGCCAAGCTTGGCTCCACGCAACAGAAGATGGTCGCCCGGTTCGACCAACAGGCGTTCGAAGAAATGCTGTCCGACAAGAGCGCTGGCCCGGTCCAGAAGCGAGCCCGCACAAAGAAGGCCCGCAAGGAGTGGAGACCCCGACCATTCGCTCCTACTGAAGCTCTTGCAGAGATACCCTCTGTTGTTCAAAACGGCGAGGAAGACTCTTCTGCGGTCCCACTTCAGACCGTAGACAACTCTGTTGTCCCCAAGTCCGACAGAAGAAAATACTATGATGCTGGACTTGCAGGGGCAAAGAGGAACTCTATGCGATCCGAGCCGCATAAGGATGCTAGCCGCATGAAAAACGTTCATGCGGCTACATCCGCCAGCCACATGAAAAAAGTTCACAAGACCACATCTGCAGCCGCATAGCTTATGCGGCTACAGTTGCCAACCGCATGGATGAAACTTATATGGTTACGGAAGTCAATCCTTTGTAGAAAACCAATGCGGCCATAATTGCCAACCGCATGCGGCCAGCCTGTACGGTCGTGACTCCTAGTCGCATAAGAACAACTCATCCGACAGCTAAAGACAGCCGCATGCAGACAACCTGTACGGTTTCCAATCTTAGCCGTATAGCGTCTGTTCTACGCTTCTCTCAATCAGTCTTCGACCGTCTCTCATACGGTCCTGACCCTGAAGGTTCTCTGGATGGTAAGCCAGTCTCTGTGGTATCCAACCTGGACACTTCCTATTACGCACCCGTAAGTGCTGAAAGGAAGAAGTCTAGGGCAGCACGGGCTCACCAAGCCCAGTCAGCTGCCCCAACCTCTGACTACCGGAGCGTCCTGCTGATTATCACGCAGGCCTCTAATGGAAAGTTGTATAAGCCTACTCGTACCCTGCCCCCTACGGCCAATGGGCGAGATAGTCATCAAGCATCTCCCAGTAACGAGCGAAGGCAAGCATACGAGCTACATTCGAATCAGGGAGCAGACGGAAGGCCTACACACTCGCGTGCCCGGAATTCCCGAGCCAGCAAAGCAAGTGACTTGCGTGAGGCCATCCTCCACAAACGCAAGGAAAGAGAAGATGCATCAGGGTGCAAAGAGTCCTCCCACGGATATCACTGCACCCAAGTCATCGTCAACTGCTGCTGCAATAGCACGACGATGCAAGAAGACCGGCAGTCTATCTTTCAAAGACTGCAACAGCCATCTTCAGAAGCCGAGGCACTACCCGTCGTCTCCTGCAACTCTGCTCGAAAAGTCCCCGCCGATGGAAGGGGGAAGAAGACGAATGTTCCCAGCCCGAAGATCTCAACCACTGCGACTAAAAGACTGTCGTCTAAGCGGGTTCCCACCATCGGAGTTTTCCAAGGTACTCGCTCTAAGACGAAATCTGCTACAGTGGGAGATTCGTCGTCCATAACGCATGGGGTTGCTGGGGCTGGGGGTAGTGCCCCTCCGAGACTCCACAGTAATCCGATGTTCCAAGAAGACAAGCCAGGGAAGACAAATCTTTCATCAGATACAACAAACCTCGACGTCCCCGACGACGTCCACAACTCCCATGACGAGGCGAACTCGGAGGCTGGGGGTACTGTTCCTTTCGAATCTGAGTCAGAAGAGAATATACCTACATACCCTGATGATTTCTCGCTACAGGGATACGATTCAGAGGGCACTTCCTCCACCGCTCCGTCTGTCTCTCCTCATGTGAAGACAGTATTCATGACAGACAGCAACCAAGGTGATTCCAGTGATCGCCAGCGCATCGACAGTCTCGAGGCCATATTGCTTGCTTTGGTCAAGTCCGTAGATGAGATTAAAGCGGCCCTTCCAACTCTGCAAGGAGGGACGCCTGACCAAACAAGCGCGGGTCCCGCGGTCAATGGGGACTCGAATTCGGCGACTCCAAACCCGGACAACAATCCTCCGGAAACAACAGCCCCCACTGCCATAGACGAAGCACGCGAAGCGAGAAGAGAGGTCCAGGAACTTCGAGCCATGTTCCACGCTCGAGAAAACTCTCAAGACCTCAGAATACGGCAACCGTACCCTGCTGCATGAAGGGATGTTCCATTCCCACCAAGATATAAGCCATTCAATATCAATCCTTATGATGGCAAGACCTCGGCAAGTCGGTACATCACTTACTTCGAGGTCACCATCGACCATCTGCCCCATGACGATGCCATTCTCACACGATTATTCATCGGGGCAGTGGAAGGAGTCGCCTTCGACTGGTATCGCAACCTGCCGGACAACTGCATCCACTCCTTCGCCGGATTCAAGCGCATGTTCTTGGAGAGATTCTACGAAGTAGGGCAGGACATTACCATGTCCACCCTCATGGACGTCGTCCAAGGGGAGAAAGAGCTGACGAGGAACTACATCGAGCGGTTCCGCCAAACCGCCATGAAGCTGCCCTCTGGAAATCCAGATTCCTCCTTAATTGAAATTTACCAAAAGAGATTGCTCCCAACAATCAGTCTCGGGATGGGTGAAAGTCAATTCAAGGATTGGAAGACGTTCATCATCAGTGCCACAAGCGCCGAAGAACGATTAAAGAAGGCCCGCCAATTGGGATTGCACATCTCGGACGGAGAGAACAAGGGCAAGCATCCCAACAACGATAATGGGGGTAGCCCCTCCAACAATCGGGACAGCAGGGGAAAGCAGGCTATGGTGACCGATACGGCACAGAAACCTGAGCCAAAGCCGGCAGACAAACAATGGCCACAAATTACTTACTCCTTCGAAGACTGTCACGTCAAGCCCATCTTGGACATGCTCATACAAGGGGACAGAATTCAGCTTCCTCCACCAAGACGGGAACCGCGGCCGGCAGAGATGGAGAACCCAAAGTACTGCCATTATCATCGCTACGTCCATCATGCTACACACGACTGCTACCAGCTGAAGCGGTACATCCAAAACCTCATCGATTCGAACACTTTAGCCATCGATTTCGAAGAGGTAACGGTGGCAGCCAATATGGTGTCGGTACAATTCGGCAGCTTCCCTCCGACAGAAACTCAAGACGGGGTGGTCCCCATCCCTCTGGCAACAATAGAGATTACTAATCTTCTACCTCCCCGAGATCAGGTTGCTGGTTTGGTGCCCCTCACCACATCATGAGGGGAGGTCATGTGGATCCATCCAGACTTGGTATCAAAAGTGACTCGGCCCATATCGTCTTCTATCTGCAAGAAAAAGAATGGAAAAATCAGATCCTGCCGCATAATTTCGGCAGACATCGAAGAAGCTACAGCCGTCGTCACGCGGTCTGGGGCACAATCCCAACCTGTGGTTGACAATCCAGCTGAAGATCATCAACCCACTACAACTGATACTCCGGGACCGGCTCAGCCTTCGACATCCGACAAGCCTAGGCCGAGGGAGACTCGCTTCGACAAATCCCTCCAAAAAGAGGCAGCCCAAGGGCTGAAGAGGCCCTACAACTTCGACATCTTGGCACAATTAGCCAACACACCGGCCAAGCTGTCATTATATGAGCTCCTAAGACTCTCCAAGGATGTTCGTGCGGCTTTGAGCGATGCACTCCAAAATGCCGACGCATACTTGGCTCAAGTTAACCTCACGGGGGAGGACCCGCCTGCAGATCTCCAAGACAGTGCCTGTACGGGAGCAATGCCCAACATCGTCTTCACTCCGCAGGACATGCTCATCAAAACTAATCTGCACAATCGCCTACTATACTACACTGGATACATCGACGACGTAAAGGTGGACCGGATGCACATTGATCCTGGCTCTTCCATAAGCATTATTTCGAAGGGTCTGCTACATCATCTCCGCATCCCAATGCATTGACTGACGCCTACAAACACCGCCATCAGCGGTTTCATTTCGGGCAGGAGCTACCCTATTGGGAAGATTCGTCTGAAGTATCAAATTGGCGACCTCCAATCAGAAGTCACCTGCTACGTTATCGATGCAGACACTTCTTACAACATCCACTTGGGGCGCCCATGGATACACGATTATATGATCGTGCATTCCATGCTGCACCAGTGCTTCAAATATGTCGACAAGCACGGCTTCGTGAGGACGGAATTTGCTGATATCGATCCCTTCAAAGGGGTCGATTCTTACTACTCAGACTCCTGCCTGTACGAAAAATCGAAAAAGCATTTTGGTGAAGGAGATGTAAAAGCTAGTACTGAGACAGCCACAGGATCAGAAGAGCCTCTGACGATCCACCTCCAAGCTCGCAAACCGGGCAGGTCTGTACCCCTTACCGCCACTCTTCGTAAGGATGTAATCAGCCTCTCGGCACAAGAAGAGCAGATGATAATCCTGCTGCCAAGGTCTGGCAAAGTGCCAAGATCCACAACAAGACCACTAACAATCAGACTGCCGAGAGTCGGGCAGCCCCAAACGGAGAAGCTCAGTCCCTCCGATAAACCACTGACGATACTCCTTCCCAAGAAGGGTCGTCACCCCGATGCAAGGTCTGACACTTCTAGCGAACCAGCCACTCCTCGCCCCACATCGAGTACCAAACTGGGGGTCGCTAGTCTTCCAACAACTCCACGCTCAGCTCCATCAACTGAACCGCTGACGATTAAGCTCCCCAGGTCGTCCTCTCAGTCTTCATTCACACAGGGAGTAGCCGAAGAGGAACCGGAGCTAGCCAAGTATGTGGCTGTCCACACTGATGTTTCCTCCGTAGATGATGTAATTCCCCTAGAAAAGATACCTTACTTCATCAATAAAGGACTATTGTTGAACTACCTCGAGCTTAATAAGCTTTGTACAATATACGCTATGGAACACGGTATAGGCACTCACCTACACACACAGGTGACAAATGTCTACACCACAATCTAGCTTACTCCACCAGAAGACGCTTACCGAATAATCGAGGGAGGGGACCATCCAATCATCTTCGGCCGGAAGGACAATCCGTATTCCTTTACCATAAAAGAAGTCGACCTTGGACCGGATGCCGGGAGACTGCCTCTGTATCTTTATAGCCCCCAATCTAAATATCTCATGCAGAAGCAGGGGTATGACCTGGAAACGACACCGGGTTTGAACTACGGCACTGGACGACGACTACCTTTGTAGCCCCCGGTCCCGGCTGGCAAACCACGGGACTACTATAGCAAGACTCAATATGGATTAGGGTATGTAACACCCACGACAACCCCTGAAAGTTCAGATGAAGAATGCGACTGGCACTCACATTCGACCGGGTCACCAACTTCTGATTCGGATACCAACATCGGAGACGTATTCAGACAAGTCTTGTCAGTCAACATGGCATTCGTCGATGCTTATGAAGAAGATGAAGACATTCCAGAAATTCTCGAGCTAGAGCCGTAGGCCCAACAACTAGATGAACAATGGGAAAAGCATTTCGAGCAAAGAGAACCTCCCACTGAGGATGAGGTCATACAAGTTAATCTTGGTGATGAAGCCTCCCCGAAACTAATCTTTATTAGCCAGAATCTGACAGATGAAGAGCGAGAGTCACTGCTCTAACTCGTCAAGGAGTATATCGATGTGTTCGCCTAGAGCTATGAAGATATGCCAGGATTGGACCCCGAGATCGCACTCCACAAACTCAATATTCGTCCGGATGCAAAACCTTTCAAACAACAGCAAAGACGGTTTCGTCCCGATGTCATGAATGCTATCGAAGTCGAGGTCAACAAATTGATAGCCAGTGGCTTCATTCGCGAAGAGCAGCATCCAGACTGGGTAGCCAACATCGTACCAGTTCTCAAGAAGAACGGAAAGATCCGAATATGCATTGACTTCCAGAATCTGAATGAGGCATGCCCTAAAGATGAATTCCCTCTCCCTATCACAGATATTATGATCGACAACACCTGTGGCTTCGAACGTATGTCCTTCATGGATGGCTTCTCAGGATACAACCAGATCAAGATGTTCCCTGACGACGAGAAGCACACATCATTCCGAACACCGATTGGTACATATTGCTATACCGTTATGCCTTTCGGTTTAAGGAATGCTGGCGCTACTTACCAGAGAGCTATGAGCGTCATCTTTAGAGACCACTTGCGCAAGACGGTGGAATGCTACATCGACGATATCGCCGTCAAAAGCCGTTCGAAGTAAGATCATCTGCAAGATCTCAGGACAGTGTTCAACCTAATGCAAGCACACAACTTAAAGATGAACCCCACGAAATCATTCTTGGATGTCTTCAGCGGGAAATTCCTGGGTTTCGTCATCACATCTCAGGGTATTCACATCGACCCCAAGAAAACAAAGGCAATCATGGAGATGGGTCCCCCGAGAAATCTTTGCGAACTCCGAGGCCTCCAAGGCATGCTAGCTTACATCAGGAGATTCATCTCTAATCTCTCCGGACGATGTCAACCATTCACCCATCTCATGAAGAAAGGAGTCTCTTTCGTATGGGATGAGGAATGCCAGTGCGCTTTCGACAGCATCAAAGAATATTTGTCGAATCCTCCAGTCCTGGTAGCTCCTATTGCTGGAAAGCCATTCCTGCTCTATGTGCGAGCTATGGAACATTCTCTCGGGGCCCTATTGGCACAGAACAATGATGCAGGCCATGAACAAGCTATATACTACCTCAGTCGGAAGATGATTGGGCCAAAATACCGATATACAGCCGTAGAGAAGGAATGCCTTGCTCTCGTGTTCGCAATCCAGAAGACGCGACACTACGTCACGGGACAAACCATCCACGTGATATCGCGGATCAACCCCCTCAGGGTCCTCATGACCAAACCTGGGGCACTCAGCTCTCGTCTTGCTACCTGGGCGATATTACTATCACCATACCACATGATCTTCGTACCGCAAAAGGCTGTTAGAGGCCAGGCTCTGGCAGATTTTCTAGCAGCACATCCAGGTTCGAAGACGACCAGGGTATATGAAGAGATACCGGACGAGGTCACCAGTTCAAATACAGTCTCCCATGATGCCATCTGGCGAATGTTCTTCGACGGTGCTTCAAGAACTGGACCCAAAGGCAACATCATCGCTGGAGTTGGAGTGGTGCTGATTTCTTCCTCCAGCTTGGTGATCAATCGGGCTTACTCACTCACAGAGCCCTGTTCAAATAATATGGCCGAGTACAATGCCTTGGTCATTGGCCTCCGGCTCGCGAAGGAGCTGGGGGTAGAGTATCTTGAAGCATACGGCGACTCACAGTTAATCGTCAATCAGATTCGGGGGTCGTACGAGGTCCGCCACGAAGACATGATCCCGTATCAACGAATAGCAATCGACATCATCTCGTCTCTGGGAGGATTCTTCATAGAATATGTTCCCAGACTCCAGAACATTGAGGCTGATGTACTAGCTGGTTTGGCCGCTTCCCTAGCTGTGCCAAATTACGCTCGTCATCAGGACGACATAATAGGCCTGGAACTGGTCTGTCCTAAGGATAACATTTAATGCATTGAAAACCACTCCGCTCTTTCAGTCGATGAAGCACCAGACTGGAGACAGCCGTTCATCGACTTCGACATCCTGCCAGAGAATCCGAAGGAAGCTATTTCTATCAGAAGACGTTCTCTCAGATTTTTCTACGATACGGAGACGAAAATGCTGTATCGCAGATCCTATGATGGTTTACTGCTTCGGTGTCTATCAAATACAGAAGCCAAGGAAGCCATGCGCGAGGCCCATGATGGTGTCTGCGGAGCCCATCAACCTGGCCCGAAACTGCAAGACCGCCTTCACCGAATGGGCTATTACTGGCCCACGATTGTTACAGACGCAATAGATTATGCACGAAAGTGCAAAGCCTGCCAAATCCATGCCGACTTCATCCACCAGCCATCTGAATTCCTACATCCGACTGTGGCCTCCTGGCCATTTGAAGCATAGGGTATGGACATCGTCGGCCCAATTACCCCACCTTCATCCAGAGGACACCGATTCATACTCGCAATCACCGATTACTTCTCCAAATGGGCGGAAGGCATCCCATTGGCTGAGGTAAAAACTTTAAACGTGATCAGCTTCCTTAAGCATCATGTCATCTACCGCTTTGGACTGCTCCGAAGGATCATTCATGACAATGGGCCACAGTTCGTAAGCTACGCATTTTATCGGTTCTGCGACAAGTACCGAATTCAGAACATTGCTTCGACACCCTACAACCCAGCAGCCAACGGGTTAGCCGAAGCATTCAACAAAACCATAATCAAGCTACTCAAGAAATTCGTGTCCTCCAACAAGCGCGACTTGAACGAGAAGCTCGACGAATGCTTATGGGCGTATCGTACCACAGTTCGAACAGCCACCGGGAATACACCATTTTCCCTGGTGTACGGGAGTGAGGTAGTTCTCCCATTAGAGACTCAGATCCCCTTATTCCGTGTCGCCCTCACACATCAGCTGACGACAGACGAAAACCACCATCGCCGACTACAGGAATTGGAGGCCCTAGATGAGAAATGCCTGTTAGCTCAACAGCGAATCAAACTATATCAGGCCAGAATCTTCGAAGCTTTCAACAAGAAGGTCAAGGTCAGAACATTCCAAGTAGGCAATCTCGTTCTGGCGGTTCGGAGGCCGATGGTTATGACACATAAAACCGCCGGTAAATTCCAACCAAAATGGGAAGGCCCTTTCATCATCGAAGCTGTATTCTCCAACTGCGCCTACCGCCTCGCAAAACAAAATGGAGACTTGCTCATGTTGCCCATCAACGGCAAGTTTTTGAAGAAGTATTACGTCTGAAATAAAATCCTCAAGACATTTCAGAGTGTCGAGTTATGTACCTCCCCGTACCACTGAACTTATATTCTGGTTCCATACGTAGAGTCATATACCTGCTGGTAGCTCTGAACTCATTCCCATATTTTACAATCATTTGAGTCACGTGCCCGCTGGTACCTCTGAACTCATTCCTATATTTTCTAATCATTCGAGTCACGTGCCCGCTGGTACCGCTGAACTCGCACTCACCATTCTCTAGATTCCCGAGTCATGTACCCTCTCGTGCCGCTGAACTCACATCCACAACATCCCAGATTATTGAGTCATGTGCCCGCTGGTGCCACTGAACTCACACCCTCACAATATCAAGTCATGTACCCGCTGGTGCCTCTGAACTCACATCCCGGTCACTCTTTCAGATAGTAAGTCATGTATGATCATACCTGTGAACTTTCTTCCTATAAGAGATCCTCCCTCATGATCCACTACCCGCACTCCCAGTGCACAAAAAGGGTAAGGGGTCCACAAACTTCCAAAACGACCATGTTGATGATACTTCTGAGTCGTTTCACTTCCGCCAAAAACAAATCACCCCTACATAAAGCTTCCATGTCCTCATTACCTCTGAGTCATTTTATGTACCCCCTCTTCATTGAGCCCGCTCCTGCCATGTCCTTATTACCTCTGTGTCGGAAGGCTCCGTAGAAGAAACCTCCATACTTACCATGTCCTCATTACCTTTGAGTAAGTATGTCGATTCCCTTTCAACCTATTATCTGTACCCACAACCGGAGTACGATAAAGATAATAGGTCCACAAATGTCCTCTGTTGACCACAAATGTCCTCTGTTGACACAAATGTCCTCTGTTGACCACAGATGTCCTCTGTTGACCACAAATATCCTCTGTTGACCACAAATGTCCTCTGTTGACCGCAAATGTCCTCTGTTGACCACAAATGTCCTCTGATGACCACAAATATTCTCAGTCGACCACAGATGCTGTACTGGGTCTCCAGTACACGCCCATCCCTTCCCTATCATGCCTGGGAGCCCAGTTGCTCCCTGGCGTTCTCTCGAATACCAAAAACTTCTATAGCTGTCTTATCGTGAAGTTGTTCTAGGTATTCCTCTCCAAAACTTGTTACTCGTACCTAAAACCAAGGTACGCCCAGGGTAACAGGTCCACAAATAATCCCCCAGCAGGTTCAATTCCACAAACACCACGAGTACAAGAAAGAGAAGATGAGTTGAAACATGCTCATTTATTCAAAATTTGAAGTGCTACATCATTTGGGATCACACCCCTTACAAAATGAAAACAAAAAAAAAAAAGAAGGGGAAAAGGAGCAAAAGAACACAGAAAACAGATCACTGCTCTGGGGCACATAGCATCGTGAGACGGTCCGTCAGCAAGGCAACCGACCGCTCAAACCTCTGTTTAGCTCGACGCTCCGCCTCTTGGGTCAGCGCTGCCGCATCCTCCAGATGAGCGTGAGCTTGCCAGTTGTCCTCAAATTTCTTGAAAGCCCGCTCCAGGTTAACAGAAGATCAGGAAACCTTCTCGGCCTCCCGAACGATTGACTCCTGTTCCGCATGAGCAGCCTTCAGCTCCGAATATAGGAAGGCCAATTCCCTCTGAAGTGCGAGAATCCGATCCTTAGTGTCAGCTATTCCACGAGAAGCAGCCTCCTCCCGAGCCCTACAAGCTTGACTCCGACGACCCAGCCTGTCATACGAAGCGGAAAGCTTGTCAAGGTCCCCCTTCACAACTGGCCCGGCAGTGTCTCGAGTGAGCTTTATCCTATCCCGAACGACAATAAGGAAGCCCCGCTCCCGCTCAATCGCAGCAGGCAAGTCAGCTTGCCGTAAATCGGGTCACGAGCTGATCAACCTCTGCCAACTTGGGCTCCAGGAGCGCAGCCAACCCCACCCCGCCAGGAAGAGTCTTCAAAGTTTTAATCTGACCCCGAGCGCACCGCAGGGACAGAGAAAAAGGGGTCCCCCGTTCTACGGCAGCATCTACGCCCCTCTTTAAATGGCGATAGAAGCTGTCGACCACATCCTGCGATACCTCGTCCAGAGCCTCCGAAGAAGCCGGGGTCAACGGAAGTGTAGCTGGAAACACTGAAGAAGACACAACAGAATCTGCCACTCCTGCCACGAGGGAAACAAACTCCGTACGGAAGGACGCCTGAACAGCGACCAACTCCTCTTCAGCAGCCCGCAGAACTTGAATGCTCGGCAGGGCCGAGAAGTCAGTCTCTGAAGTCGTATAAGCAGCAGAGGATGAGACGGAGACCATCGCTCCCGGAACAAGCTCCACTCCCATCTGCCCGGAGCTGGCGGGAGGCCCCTCGGCATGAGTCGGTGAAGGAGAGAAAATGCTCCTTTCCCCCAGATCGCAGCAGGCCGAGCCTTCCCCAAGAACATCCGCTGTGGAAAGTAAAGGGTCAGGACCTGTAGGGCCAAGACAACCATGAATCGATTTGACTAGGAGGATATGTTGATAGAGCAAATAAGCCCCCTCACTTGTCAATATTTAGCTTATCTTACTAGCAGAAGAGTGTGGAGGCTGAGGTTCGCCTACGGCCACCACAACCTCTCCACCAGCGGCCTCCGAGTCGAATATAGTAGGATCCTCCGCCCCGGCACCCTTGGAAGGGGATGCGATGAGATCGGCGTCGCCTTGCTGAAATTCAGCAATCTCGGAGACAGGCCCGAGGAAGCCTTCGTCACCCCGGACCGAGGCCTCAGCAACTTGGGAGTCCTCAGCCGCCGCTGAGAGAGCCCCCGCAGAAAGGACCGCGGCACACATACCACTAATCAAAGCAGCAAGGGCCGAATCAACTCCAGGGGCAACAGGCGGTTCAGGAGGGCCTGGTTCGTCAGACGCCTACAAAAAAAATGATTAGGTCATATCTCCAAGAAAAAAGAAAGCCACAACAAGGAGATAGCTCCAACATAGTCTTACCTCCGGAGCATCGTCAGCATCCTCACCCCTCTCGGTAATAAGCAACCCACGAGACCTAACGGAGGCTCTTTTCACAGAAAAGGTCGTTCTATCGTCAGAAGACTCGCGTCTGACTCGTTTGCGTAAGGGACCAGGCACAGCGGGAGGCTGTCCTTCCCTCACTACTTCCTCTTGTGTAGCAAGCGGTGGATCCTCCGCCGGTTCGTCTGGTGTGGCAAGCGGTTGATCCGCTACTTCTTCACCCCCAAAAGAAAGAGAGCCTTCGCTATCATGATCATCATCCTCCTCAGCCGTCTCGGAAGATTCTGATTCAGGGAGGGGAGTCTGGAGCGCTAGTTGCTTTCTAGCTTTAGCCCCCTTGGGCTTTTCCTCTAAACCGGTACCCACGATGAAATTGGTACTCGGATCGAAATTGACAGGGGGCTTGTTCGCCATAACATGATATAAGGCAGCCACGTACAAAATTTCCTTCAGCGCCTTAGTATCAGGGACCGAGAAGCTGGCCCGAGTATGATAGGCGTCATAATAATTCCACGCCCTGACACCATCAAGAACGCTACCTTCAAAGCCCAAGCAAGGGCTGGGACAGTCAAGGAATAACTGGCTATAGCCAAATTGGCGAGAAAACCTACTAGGCAGGTAGGGCTCCAAGTGCACATTATTGCGGTTACGATAAACCAGATGCGCGGGGCGAATGTTGCGCAACCAGGTGAGCATCTTCGGAGACAGAAAGTGAGAAGGTTCGGTACCATCAAGGTGTACATCTCTCACTTCTTTATCGAAAAAATGAGGAACAGACACAAAAAAGTCACACCCATCCATCCTCGCCAGCGCCCTCCGACAAGCTGGTATAGTACTGTATTCCCAAGGTTGGTGATGGCATTGGAAAAGGAAAGCATCTTCGTCTGTAGCATCTTTCGCTGTTCCAGATCCCATCAGAGACTTGTAGTGCATCAACAACCACCCCATCAAATAGTGGAAAGGTAGCTCTATGCGCTCAAAGTCCAGCGTCTTCTTGCGGGCAATAACCTTGAACGAGAATGTTCGAAGACCATGGTGTATGCTACACACCATAGCCGGGAGAAGAGGCAGTCTAACTCCAAATACCAACTTAACGGCAGAAAGAATGAAGTGGCGGCTGATCCTCTCAATAGAACCTGCCCCCCCCGAGACTACGCAGTTCCGTAGCCATATCATCAAAAATCCAGCCAGGAGCGCTTTCTCAGACATCTTCCTGGTACCGTAGTAAAAATAGCTAAGAGAGTCAGCTTGACTCCCGAATATATCGCTATTAGATCGCGACTTCTTGACGCTCAACATCAGGACTTTTATCTCTCCCTGGGTTTGAGGGGTTCGAGGAATAACTTCGCCAGAAGGGCCAACTTTAAAAAGATAATTGACCCAGGATGTGGTGTGGGGAGCATTCCCTTCTGAGCTATCCTCCTTTTTATAGCCATCTGGTGGCAAGCACTATGATGGCATAGCAACTCCTGGTACACCGCAACAAAACCTGGGAGTCGTCGGTTCTGGTCCTTGAGCTCCTCGTTCGACGGGGTGTACACCTCGAAAGGCTCGTTCCCCCACGGAAGCTTGGAGACAGTATACATCTCATGGAGAGCAAGCTCTAACTCCCCTCCGGGTGCGATGAACGTCCCCGTTCGCCGGTTATATATCTCCAGGAGCGCCACGAACAATGGCTTATTGATAGGAAGCCCGTGACAGGTGCCCCGGATGGCATGATAGAGTCCCACCTCCCGCAGGAATGTTCCGTAGGTCTGCAGAACCCAAGTGGTCAAGTGGGCCCACATAGAAGTGGGGTTTATCCAGTTCAGCAATGCCAGTCTGCCAATGGGATAAGATTTTTTGCGAGCAAGCCGATTCAGGAATGTATCAGCTTGAGTGAACGTGAAGTTGGGACCATATACGTTCATAAAAGTACCTGGGGCCAGTCCCATCATATACCGGAGGACGGAATCCTTACCCGTGTACGCTGACCTAATGTTCGGGTTATAATGGATGTCGCCCATCAACATTCCTGATTGGGTAGGAGTTAAATTACACACCATCTTCCTGTCCAACAATACCATATTGAACCACGACAAAGGATAATGACGCTCCATGAGAGGAATATGGATCGCCATCCCATCCAAAGTAAAATTTCAGTTCTCAGAGATCTCTAATACTCGGGGGTTCTTTATGATTAAAGCATCTCCGAAGAGGAATGAGGGCTTCAGGTATGATCCATCCAACTTTCCAGAATTCATCATGGAACGGAGATAATGGAGGGTCTGATTCTCGATGGCGTTCAACCTCCCCAAAGGCTCATTAGCAGGAAATTGATTCAGCACGTACTTAACTAAGTCATCAAGACGCACGCCTAAGGCAAACTGATTCGAGCCCACTAGGAGTTCCCCCGCAGGATTTACTGGAAGATTCACTTAAGATAGAAGAAAGAAATAAGATTAAAAGATAGTCAAAACAAGAAGCATTTGAAAGATTATTTAAGTCTATTCGGCTCGGGTCGTCACAGCCTTATGCGGCTCAGAACCAGATGAGTCCATGCGGTTCTGTTCATCATATCCTTATATAGCTCCGAGTCAGACGAGTCCATACAAATCAAGTTCAGATGAGCTTATGAAACTTCTGCGGTTTGGGGAAGGGCCTATGCGGCGCAAGGTTCACATGGACTCAACAGACAAACCTAGGCGCGGATGCGGCTCGAATTCAGGTGAGACTATGCGGTTCGAAGTCCACGCAGACTCATGCGGTCCGGAACAGACAGACTCATGCGGCTACAAGCAGATGAGCTTATGCGGTTCAAAAGTAAACTACGCTCATGCGGCCCAAACCGAAAATATATATGCGGTTCAGATCGAATATGACAAGCCCATGCGGCCCTCCGGGCGAAGTGCTTATGCGGTCATATCGACGAACCTTGTACATGCGGCTTGTACATAAATTATACAGCAGAGCCATAGCAGTTAGGGTTCTAAGGCGACGCCCTTACCAGCAATAGGCGGATGAACGTCGGGATGAACAGAGTGAACAGCGGTCTGCGGAGGAGTGGCCATGTTCGTCGCAGCGGTCACCGCAGAAGCAACCGCCTTGCCCTTTGCAGCCTTCGACGCAGCAACCTTCTTCGGAGCCATGGGTGCTTGGGAGAGGAAGGAGTTAGAAAGATCGAAGAGAGAAAAAAAAGACTCCCCAGAACGAAAGTGTTCCTATTTATAGACAAGGAAGGAACGCCTCGATCCGCGTGCAATATGATGACCGACTCTTCGGTCATCGAGGCAAAACGGCTTAATAATAGCCTGACTATTGGGATTCTGGCCCAAAAATTGGCTCTTAAAATCTGACAGCAAATCAAGAACATTAAATGCAGTAGATTTACAAAAGATTTGCACACGTGGCTGGAAGACGTGGCCAGAAGCTCATACGGCCAAAATTGCCCATGCGGCTCAGAGAGTCATGCGGCTGGTCAAATCCATACGACTAGGACATAATACATCCATACGGCTCTCGCATAATCATGCTTCTTATTCAAAGTATTTCAATTTTGCAAATTGAAAACTTTGAAGGGGGTCTTGTAGAAGCATGAAAAAAAAGAAAAAAAATGATCCATGCGGCCAAGGAGCCACATGCGGTTCAAGAGTCCCATGCGGCTCAAACACAGAGTGGACTCCATGCGGCCAGCAGAGGGAAGCCACGTATCTTTTTAGAACGGCTGTACCCAGCGTCATTCAAACACAATTAATGCTCTGACGGCTGACAATTAATACTCTGACGGCTGACAGCTGACAATTGACAGCCCTGACAAAAAGTAGTCATAATGACTGACGTAAGAGCACTATCTTCCTAGAGAATCGGGGAAAATCCTCACAACTTCGAGGCAAGTTTATGCGGCCAGTCTAAATGAGTTCATGCGGCCAGCGCAGAGAAACCTATGCGGTTCAATCATGAAGGTCCCTCATGCGGCTCGGCCATGAAGAAATCCATGCGGCTCGGCCATGAAGAATCTCATACAGCTCGGTCATGAAGACCCCCATACGGCTCAGTCATGAACATATTCATACGGCTCGGTCATGACAACCTTCATGCAGTTCGAGTATAGAGACTATTCATGCGGCTCGGTCATGAAATCTTTCATGCGGCTCGGTCATGACGACCTTCATGTGGCCCAAACACGAACGCTTCTCATGCGGCTCAACAACGATGACAGGACACGTGTCCTAAAGATAATCAAATTTTGGGTCAGATCCCAATAATTTGGGACACGTGGCAACAGAACGAATTAAATTGATTCATTTAGATTTACGAATATCAGCAAATCATCATGATGGGGATTTATTACAATCAACATTAATTACTGACATGATTTGGCATAATCCCCATTAATGGCCCAGATCCTTCATGCTCAAGATTAATGGCCCAGATTGATCATTTACTAGGCCGCCGCCACTTTGAGAATGGACAATCATTGCCAACCATAATGATGCCCCCCACTATTATAAATAGCAAGGTGCCATTCCCTTGCAAAAGGACGCTCTCCAAATAATCAGAGAGAAAAATACACAGAGATCAATCCAGAGAGAGAGAAGCCAGAAGAGCAATACGAGGAGAGCAAGAAGAGCATTTCTTCGTCCACGCCAAGCATCTCGTTACAGGAGCAAAGGCTACGTCCGATCGTCCAAGGAGTAAGGCAGAGCTGCCGTCGCATTCTCGAGCCTCTATCGTCACGCCCAGAATCAAAAATAAACAATTGTACTTAGATTGCTGTCCCTAGGTTTTCGTTCCTACGCTTTCTTTGTACAAGCGAGTTTGTAACGTGAAATAAAAGTCCAGTCCTCCCATAAAATTGTTCTGCTCTTTTATATTTTATGGCAAACAAATGGTCTTGTCCTTCTCTTCGAATAGTCTTGTGGTCTCATGTAATAACAGTTTAATAGAAAAAAGATCACCTACCTCACCAGAATTATCTATACTTCTAACCTCAGCTAGTAGGTCGGTAAGTCTTCTTATTTCACCTTTGTACTCTTTGAGTACCTACTTAGAGTTTTAGAATTTACTATGCAGTCTTCTGTAATCCTCTAAGAGGTCAGTAAAGGCTTCACCTAATTGCTCAAAGGTAAAATCATCATAAGTATCAAACAGGGGGTTAGTGGTTACCTGATCGTAAGCCATCAAGCTCACATTTATAGCGTCATCTGATTGTTCATCTTCTGAGTCGCTGGCTTCACTTTCATGCCATATACTTGTATTGGCACATCTTCTGGATGTAAATTTCTTCATGTAGCCCTTGTCGTATTTGTTGCTTTTTCTGGTTGATGATGATATTGTTGGACAGTCCTTCTTCATATGTCCTTTTTTCTTATAGCCATAGCAAATAGGATCTTCTTCATTGTTGTTGTTGTTGCTGTTGTAGTCCTTTGATCTTCTATTGAATCTCATGAACTTCTTAAACTTTCTTACCATGAGAGCCTGATCTTCGAAATCAGAGTCACTGTCGTTGGATTTATCTTCGATAGTTCTTCTATGTTGAGCCTTGAAACCGATCGACTTCTCTGACTTCTCCTTTGGTGCAACATCTTCAAAGTTTTGAAGTTCCAGCTTGTGAGCGAGTAGCTTACCCATGAGTGTTTCAAGAGACATTGTTGAGAGGTAGTTCCCTTCAATAATTGATGTAGCCTTTGGAATCCAATTCTTAGTGAGAGCTCGTAGAAGTTTGCGAATTTTCTCTTGGTTACTGTACTCTTTGCCTAATGATGACAGAGAATTTACAATATCCAACAATCTCGTAAACATCTGAGTGACAGATCCGTTTGGCTTTATCTGGAATGCCTCATACTCCTGAGTAAGTCTGCTGGTTTTTGACTCCTTAACTTGCATCGTTCCTTCGTGGGTTACTTCGAAAAGTTTCCACACTTCATTTGATGTTGTGTATATAGATACCCTGTTAAATTCAGCCATGTCTAAAGCACAAAATAAAGCATTAATAACACGTGCGTTAAGACTGGCCTTTTTCTTTTCATCCTCAGTATACTTATCATGGGATTTTTCAACCAAAACATCCTCAATAAGAATACGTGGAGGCTTTTTATAGCCATCAATAACAATAGACCATAAGCCAAAATCTAGATATTTTAAGAAGAAACTCGTCCGTATTTTCCAATATGTGTAATTTGTACCGTCAAACAATGGAGGTCTGTTTGTGGCTTGGCCTTCACTTGTGAACTCCACAATTGCCATGTGTTATACTGTGATCTATGTAACAGCTAAAATAATAAGAATATAATTGCCATGTGTTATAAAGCGCAATACTCTAGAGGAAGGATGAATAGAGTAGGAAGCGAAAAATAGCTAATTAAAAAGTTAGCAGCAAGATCACAGAGAATGTATATATCATAAGTAAATAAATGTAAAGACAGAGATCAGAAAGCAAACGCAAAGACGGCGATGTATACGGGTTTGCCTCTTGTGAGGACTATTCCAGTTGAAAGAACTCTAGCTTCCAATTGAATCCACTATGGAAAAATACCGCGAGTTTTTATACGAAGTCCTTGCAACTTCTAAAAATGCGAGCATTGATACGAAGTACTCGATCAATTTCAATTGTGAAGTGTCTTTCTTCAATCAAGCCTCTGATTACAATCAATCTGAAGCTTCTAGACCATACCGCACTGGTAAATCGACTAGAGGATTGTAACTGGCTTGGGATTTGAAAATGAAAGCTTTAGAACACTTTGGAAGACTATCACGACCCGTATCCAGTGTAGGGGCACGAGAAGTGGGTACGTCCAGCCTACGCCACAGTGTCAGCGGTAGAACATTGTCCTAGTTCACATATATCAAACAATTATAAGGTACCTGTACAGTACATACACTCCAAACGGAGGATAATACAGAAATGTACAGCTCAATCAGAAATAAGGTAGAAGTACGATAAGATAGATAGATAGATAATGAAAATTATCAAATGAGATACAAACAGGAGAAGAAATCTAAGTGTCTAAGATAACATCTCCACAAACATCCATAATAATAACAAGATCCCAAATATAAACATAAATTTATCCAAATGAGACAAGACATCAAAATAAGATAGAAGTCTAAGCTAACTAGCCTAAACTATAGGGGTGACATCCTCTACTGCTGATGGATCCTGCTGAAGGTCCAAGTCACAGGTGTCATCTATGGCAGTTCCATAATAGGTAGGACAAAGGTCATCGTCATCCTTTATAATATTTTCAACAGGTCCAGTCAGGACAAGAACGAGCATAAAATCTTAACAGTTCATATCAAGACAGGAATATAAAGCATGCAATAGAGTAAAATACATAAAATACTAAAAGAAAGTACATGTAGTAAAAGAGAGAGAACTGTAATGTAAATAGCTACTATAAGTAGAGAACTATTAGTGACTAGTGATGTAGAGTACAAGATAGATATATGAACGGCTTGAATTTGTACATGATTACACTAAAGAGTTTGTACAATGACTACTTGGGAATTGTTCACATGACTACTTCTACTCACCCGTACCCCAATCAATACACAAGGATCCAGACAAGTTATGTTATTGTACAATATTTCATATGAGGGCCCATAAATGGGTGCACATGAAGGTATACATGAGGGCTCTGTGAACATGAGAGTACATAAATCACAAGAGTGTACATGAATAGTGAAAGCACAAGAATACATGATAAAAGTAAAATACACATGACATGATGTACCCGATGCTCCCGAGGTGGATAATATCTCAATGTAAAGATCCATATAGTACTAATCCGTGTTAACAACGTGACAGCATCAAGTAAAGTAATATAGAGCAAGAATATAAATCCTAACAAGTATGAAATAATCAGAAAATGTACTCGCCTGATATCCTGAGTATCTGATAAGTGTAGATGTCCAGACAGAGTAGATGAGTCCTATTTAGAGCAACACAGGTCACAACATATCCTGAATGGTAATATTGAAGATTATAATGCATTCTATATGATTTCTAGGTCATTCTAGGCTAAAGTCAACTTTTGGTCAACTCTAAAAGTCAAACTAGGTCAAACTAGTTAGGGTTTGGTCAACCATGCTCAACTAGTCTAAGTTAGTCTAATCTAGGCTTAACAAGTCAATTCTAGGTCTAGGGCTAGTCAACTAAAGTCCAACCAACATATCCTATAGGGTCACTCTAACTCTAGGCCTATATACAATACATAATACTTACACTACATTCACATTTATGTATACTCTACATTCATTACATCTCAAGTAAATATATCATATATATACATTACCTACTTGCATACATTACACTTACATATTTTTATTGCATATAGGCATACAAACATGCATACATTATATCCATGCATTATATTACATATACAATATATCATATAGAGAGAAGGGCGAAAATAAACAATGTGTGTGTGTGTGTACATATTAGGATTTCAGTTAAGGGGGTCTATGTTTAGTCATGGTTCTTAGTTCAAGCATTTATTCATTTCATTCATTATCCACACATTGCATTCATCACGACATTCATTGCATATATATATATATATATATATATATATATATATATATATTAGAGAGATAGAAAGGGGAAAAGAGATAAGTGTGTGTGTGTGTGTGTGTGTGTGTGTGTGTGTGTGTGTGTGTGTGTGTTTATATAATGCGTGAGTGTCAAATGACAAGGTGTGTTAAGTGTCAATGTAATATCAAGTGTAAAGGGTGTGTGTGAGTTTTAACAAGTGTGTCAATGTGTGTTAGTGAGCATAGTGTCATATGTTATCAGTTAAGTATATATGCATATATTTATATATATCAAGACACTACATCAAATTAATATTGCAACCCAAATCCCATAAAACCCTAGTTTACCTATCAAGTCTCATCCAAACTCAGCCACATGTATATAACCCAGTTTTCATTTGAAACCCAAATCCCTGTTTTAGCCCAATATTTAGTTAATTATATATATATGCATGTACATATTTTGGTTTGCATGTAAACATAGGGAAATGATCTCGATATTAAGGAAACTTGAATCAAAACCCTAACCACTTGCATCCCAGTTAACTAACACATCATAACAGTTCATATTTAACAAGTAGTCTCATATTTAAAACATTTTAAAATCATTTGACACATAAAACCAATTTTCAAACACACAGTATCAGAGCAATATATGAAACCCTACAGTAAAACCCAAAATTGATCTCGAAGACCCAAAATTGATCTCGAAGACCCAAATATATACCAATCAGATGTGCACAGAGGTTAGACACATTCATACGTGTCAGGGGGTGGCGTTCGTGTCTAAACAAGTAGACACGAACGTGTCCAAACAAGTGAAATACAGAGTATCAGAAACAGTCAAAAGAACTCCTCATGCACGCGTGTCATAGACTCGTGTACACGACACAAGGCACATGACACATCGTGCTCGTGTCTATGGGTTCGCCAGGGATAGGGCTACGCATTCGTATCCCTGATACGTCACTACGATGTGTCCACGAGGGACACAAAGCCCGTATAAGAGTCGCCAAATCGACTGTGCACGCACAGTAAAAAACTAGTACGCATGTCTGTGCTCCCTCGACACGATACAAAATTATGTCAAACTCAAGGGGTGTGCTGACAGAGGTTGCCCCTACC
The DNA here is from genome assembly GCA_029216955.1 of Iris pallida. Lineage (NCBI taxonomy): Eukaryota > Viridiplantae > Streptophyta > Magnoliopsida > Asparagales > Iridaceae > Iris > Iris pallida. The sequence goes on from JANAVB010030814.1 coordinate 8,554,151, forward strand.
TCTGTGCCAAGTGGCACGTGTCCATGTGGCATGTACGAGGAGAAAACCCCCCTCGAGCTGTAGGGCACAGTGTACTGTGTGCTATGAGCGAGTTTGTGTCCAATTTGGATACGGACACGACATGATATCCAGCTCAGTCGTACATAAAATCAAAGAGAACATGAAGCTCTACAAATCAGTTCAAAAAGAATTCGAAAACAACAAGAAAAATCCCTCTTGGGCATTTCATCAAACACCTAGACCTAGTGAATGATACGTGTCCGATACGGACAACAAACCAATTCTAATTCCTACCAAACTTCACCTACAACTAGGGAACACCTAGATGGATGCATCTATGGAAAGAAATTAGGATTTATCTATAGAGAGCCAATCACCTAGACCTAGAGGTGATTTGAAGGGATTACCTATAGAGAGCCAATCTCCAAGAAAAAGTCCCAAATTGTGAAGTCCCTTTCCTCAAGCAATGTCCAAATGAGCTCCCCTCCTTGTAAGCTAGCCTCCTTCAACCTCTATTCCAAATTTAGATCCAAATACAAAAGATTGGGTTCAATTTGGTGGAGGAATAGTGAGATTTGACAATTTAGGGAAGAAATTAGGATTTCTAAAAGGGGGTGTTCTAAAAGAGGCAAGTGGTCATGTAGAGATATTATATAGGCTGAAATTAGGTCACTCTTGGGCTGTTGTGGCTGACCATGTAGAGAATTAGGGTTAGGGTTTCATATGAATGGTCTTTGGGCCAAGGTCATTAGCTAGCTAGCTCAACCCCTTAGCCATAATTCCAAATACAAAACTCTCCCAATCCTCTCATGAACCCTAGTCACACTCAAGTCAACTAAGACCAACTTAAGTTAGATTAGGGTCCCACACCATGCTAACTAAGTCACCAAAGTCAAAGTCAAACTCTAGGCTAGTCTCTAAAGTAACAACTAGCAAAAGTTAAAATCACAACACCAATGCAATAAATAATTCACAAAAATCAAAATGACCAAAATACTCTTGGGCAAAAATGTAGAAATAAATCACCCTAATCACATGGTTAGGTTTCCATGGTCATGGTTAGTCTCTAGGTCAAGTAGTATCTAGGGTTTTACTAGCAAAACGCCAAAATCACAAATCACCAATTAAAATAGTTTTAAAAGAATTAAAAATTACCAAAAATCATAACATGATTTAAATCTCATTATTAAAAGACTAAAACTACAAAAGTTCAAAATTACACCCATTTAGAAAAGTGGATGTTACAAAGACGTTTAAGATGAGAGAGAAGAGATGAGAAAGTGAATGAGTGTGTTGAAATGATTGAAATCCTTCTCTATTTATAGGTTTTCCAATGTCAGAATTCTGACAGAATTTGGACAGAATTCGGTCAGAGTTCTACGAGAAAATCTCGACAAGTAGCCGTTGCATCCGTAAATGCAGGAAGACCAAGTTCAAAATCCAACGGTAAGTAGGCGAATTCTGGTCGAATTTTGGCCGAATTCTCCTAGAGTGGTTTTTGATTTTCGGGCCATTTTAGAAGCAGATTTTGGGTTTTGGCTTTTGGCTTTTAGAAAAGTTTAAGTAGTTAAGAGATTTTGTAAAATGGGCTGTTTTTTAAAACATAGGATATTTTGAAAATATTTTTGGGGTGGCCTATTTGCCAGTATGACTCGGTGTACAATGTATTTCTAGACTCAATAAATATGAAAATTATATTTCATATATAAATACGGACTCATACGACAAAATCAGCTTCGGTCTTGAACAGATAGGTAGCAGTTCTTTGGCAGTTGTCCAAAAGTCCAAATAGCCTATATATCGAGATAGAGTTTGATCAATTATTAAAATCAGATTTGACCATGACCAATGGGCCAACAATAATGTCGGAGGGCACTGCAGGAATATATATACTGCCCACTCCTGTAGCAAAATCTATGTGGCTTGGACATGACCAAGGTTAGAACACTTCCAGGTAGTACTGAAACCTGAACAAAACTAAAAAGTTTTAGAAGAGAGTGTCTCGCTCTGTTAACACTAATGTTTTTATCATCAACGCATAGTTAACAAACGATATGAAGAAATGAGCAGTATAAAGAATTGCAATTGTTTAGCTATCAATTTTTTGTTAAATTATTCAGCGATAGTTAACAAACGATATGAAGAGATGAGCAGTACAATTGCGTGATTCTATTCATTTATTTTTACTTTTTTTGTTCAGCTATCAATTTTTTAAAGTAATCACATTAAAGGTGAAATCATTTGACAATTTTTAATGAAAATCATAGGCACCTTATGAATCTTAACAGAGTAAGCTTTGGAACAGAAGACTTGAAGAGTACTCTCACCTATTTACAATAGCAGCGGAATTGAGATATACATCTATGTCTGAGAAAAATATGTTTTAGATCAGATTAGAAGCTTCTAGGCGTCAATTCCTAAACATTCAAATCAGAGTAATACATGTTGGGATAAAGGCTAGTCATTATTGGACAAGCCAACTCGAAGTCTGCCTATATAATATAATATACAAAGAATGACTAGCCTTTATCCCAAAAATAAGGGTCAATTATTTTGATCCTTTTCCAGTCAACTCTGTTAAGGGTAATTTCTGCAATAACACAAAAAAGAATAATACATTATTTCTTTCAGCAAGCCAATCTAACGAGAACAAACAACCATAACCTACACAATTTTTCTCAAACCCATGAGTTTATTTTGTAGAACAAATTTTCTTATAGGAACATCAAAATAAATAGGTAATATATTTAATAGTATTGCATAAAGTCTCTTATGGCTTAAAATCAGGGTAAAATAAATTTATATCACAGCATGATATAGATGAGAATAACAAAGTATAAGGTAATTTTAAGCATAAAAAACTAAAATGAAGAGAAAAATAGAGAATGGAATATTTTTCATGTTGGCACAGTATATTACTGAAAATTAGTAAAGGAACATAAAAAAATGGATAACTTACGACATTGCCTGTTATTAGTATATTGTAACTACCACTTTTCTAAAATGAGGATATTTTTAAACTTTTGTGAAATTGATTATTTTAGTTAATATTTAATGGATTAAATAATGTTAGTGATATAAATTATGAATTTTTGATTATTTTAATATTATTTAATTAATGTATTGTGTAAGCATAATTAGTTAGAGAACCTTATAAACATTTTGACTAGAGGCTAACTATGATCATAAAGACCTAGCTAGTGGACTTAGACTTATTAGTTAGACTCTGATTATGTTAAAATAGCATGTAGAGACTAGAATTTGACTTAGTTAATAAACCACTTTTGGGCCTTTCTCAAAAAGGGCCTTTAAATGACAATAGGAGATGCTTCTAGCTAATGGACCTTAACCATGCCCTAACCCACCCCTTGTGGCCGGCCAACAATAGCCTCCCCATGCTATTTAAATCATCAATAGCCTATCTTCTTTCCCTATCATCAAGAACCCTAACCCTAACTTGGTGTTCTTCTCCAAATTGCCTCCAACATCCAAATTGAGTCCAAATTCCTCCAAACAAGTTGCAATCTCTTCCCCTTGGAGAGAGGAAGCCTTTATTTGCTAGGAGGGAGCCTATTGGGATAATTTGGCTATTGAAAGTCAAGGAAATCTAGATTTAGAGGTTGTTCCTTGGGAATCCATCTCTCAAGTGGTAAGAGCTTCTACATACCTTCAAACTTCACATTTCTTTCCATAGATGCATTCATTTGGGGTCCCCAAGGCATTAGGAAGAATTTGGTTTGATTTCGGATTCATTTGGGGTGCATATTGTAAGAGTGTCGAATATGCACGTCAAGTGTTTGGTGAAATATCTCTTAGGACTTTTCTTGCCTTATTTTCAATTGTAATTAGTCAATATTGATGTTAATATATTGTATATGAGGTGTGGACTGTTGTTTTATTGTTTGGGTTGGTTTGGATATGTATATTAGCCAAGGGGATGCTTGGCCTGCGTTATGTTCGCTGTTTTGGACTATTTTGTTGTGCAGTCTATTAAATTTTGTTTTACAACTATTGTTTCACATCTAAAACACCCTAGATGCATAGCCTAACATCTATACTGTCCACATTGCTCAAATTTTAGTCTAGCACTGCATTCACAAATACTGCATATCCAATGTATTAACCACTGGACTCATTTGCAGTACACTGCCTACCTTGCATTCACTGATACATGCCATTATATCAGAGCATGTAGGGATACATTGCTATGCAAATTTGATATACTGCATCACATGATTTCATTAGGCATATTCAATATACTATCCTGTATACACTCACCTGCAGTCATACTACGTTTTCATTATTCATTCACTACCCCTTTACATTCTCTAATTCATTTCATCCTATAGTACACTACTTGTTTTGCATTATCTAATGTCCTGCATATTAGATAAGTCACTGTATTAGCTTCGTGCCCTGTATTTGCACTCCACTGTACTACTACATTAGACATATTCTTCACTGTATTTTATCTTCCCACTGCATTTGTTCTCTACTACTTGCATGACCTGAATCCACTTCTCAACATTCCTTGCATTACCTGCATATTTAGTCCCTATATATCTATACTAGCCATGCATATGTGAGTGCCCTGTATTCAATCACCTGTATATAAGAGCACTCCTCGAGTAGCAGTAGCGTTCAGGTTTGCCCTGAGTTATAGCTCTTCATGTATATAAGTTTAGACATAGAGTTTATATCCTAGTATCAATGTATCTTTCCATTTTCACTTATTCATGGCATTCCTTTCACTGCTTTCCTTTATTTATATGTCCAATCTCTTGAATACATGATATAGTCCATGCTTGTTCTGTATGAGTTCAGTCCAAGGTATCTTGTTTCAGACCAAAGGCTCTTGATGATCAGTTTTTCTTTTGAGTTTTCTCTTGGCATTGCATTGGTTTAGCCATTTCACCTTGAGTAATTAATGTATTAGACCCAATTACTTAGTCCTGCATACTTCAGAGTCTAGCCTACCATAGATATGATCTGCATGTGGTTCAGACCCTTACATTAATTCCCTGTCCTCCTGATGTATTAGAGCCTTAATAATTTGGTATTAGTAGATTAACCTGACATCAAGTCCTTCATCCTTTTGTAATAGCATGTAAGCCACTTTGTATTGTCCAACATATAGGCCAGTATGTTTTAGTATCACTCATATATCTGTCCTGCATATTGCATTCTCGAATTAACCTACATTGCAAATACTTTACTGCACATTAGAGTCTCTACTGTCTTGCTCAGTCGAACAGTGAACCTCATCCCATGCATAATTGTCATGCACACCCTAGAATTCACTATACTGCATTAGACACTGCATACCCCTGCCTATTATTGTCCTTCACCTTCAATTTGTATATCCTTCATTGCATATTGAATTAATGTATTAGTCCACTATCTACATTGTATATCATTTACTTTATTGTATTCACTGCAAACTTGGTATCATAACATATTCCTCTACACTAATGATTGGTATCCTACATATCAAATTGTCACTGCATTTAGCCAACTGCACTTTAACTCACACTTATTTGTCCTGTATACATATCAGATGTACTCGAGCTTACATTTTCTGCATGCATATCAAATGTACCCGAGCTTACATGTCCTGCAAATCTAACCCACTGAACCTATTACCTTGCTGCACATCAAGCATTCACTGCATTTATCACCCCTGCATTCACTTGCCCTGTATTATATTAGATACATCACATTACCTCTTGCATTCCACTGTATCGTTAGCCACAGAACAATTTGCACATCCTGCATATTATCTAAAGCCTGCATTTCATTGCACTTCAGTTCATCTTCATTTCATTACATTCATTTCATGTTATTTTACTGCACACTTGTCCTGTCCTATCTGTATATCTTTACTGCATTTGGCTTTTGGTCCTACAACATTCATCCCTTGCATATCCATACATGTCCTGTACCATGCCTGCATAGATACATACTTCATGTATCAGACATCATATCCTGCATAACCAAATAGATCCCACTGCATTGCCTATTGTATACCACTGCATATATTGCCTTGCCCTTCATATAACTACTGCAACCATTTTCCAGCTCACAGCTACAGAACACTCATCTGCCCTGCTACAGTCCAGGAAAGAACTTGAGTTCACTGTTGGTTCAAAGTTAGAATTATTTTCCTGATTCTATTATCAGTTGGTTCAGTCCCCAACTAACTTGGTTAGCCACCGTGATGCATCATATTATGTTAGTGTATGAGTTGAAGGCTAAGGATAAGTGGAATAGTATCTTATATTTGATGTGTAGTGTATTTTAGAGTGGGATACTATATATATGTGTGTGTGTGTGTGTGTGTGTGTGTGTGTGTGTGTGTGTGTGTGTGTGTGTGTGTGTGTGTGTGTGTGTCTATGATATAGGTATTATGTGTTACATTGAATATTTAGTATATGTTTGGCATGGCATGTGAGGTAGGTAATTTCTTGATGTTTCTATTGAGGGTTTTATTGGAAAGATGGCCACAATAGTTGTAGGACCATAATCAATCTGCGCAGCGCCAGATTTTGGATTCAGATAGTTGATGACAGAGCAGAAAAGATGACCATAATAGGTGGATATTTTTCTCTTATTTGTTGTCATTTTGCTTTTTCTGATTATACATGTTTATTATTGTGTGGATGTTTTTTTTGAAAAACTAAACGTACCTTAATAATGGGCAACATGGACATAATATCAACTAGTAGAAAAACCCTCATTATTAAATAACTAAGTCTGAGAAGATATTTATTTACTATAAATTCTATGGTCTCCATTACTGGTTTGTAGTTTATGTAATTATACTTGCGCGTTGGCTTTAGTGCCTTCCTCCATAGCGGATGAGTATAATTATGGATCACTAGTACAAATTTTCTTAGTGATAATTGTAAAAAGTTACCTAGTATGTGTTCACTTCTCCATCTGAAGGAACTCATTACAAGGTAGTGGACTTAGTATTAAGTAATGGTATACACAGATACAAATAATGGCATCCTCCCCATCGGAGTCACTGCTATTATTTGTATGACCAGAGCAAGACCAAGATATTAATTTTATTTGTCATATAGTTATGTTGACATGATAGTAAAATTAATAGGTAGTACCTGTAACACCCACTTTTCTAAAATGAGGGTAATTTTAAACTTTTGTAATTATAATTATTTAATAATGATATTTAAATTATGTTATAATTTTTGGTGATTTTTAATCAATTTAAAACTATTTAAATCTGTGACTTGTGATTTTGATGTGTTGCTAGTGTAACCCTAGAGACAGCATGACCTAGAGACTAACCTTGACCACGGGGACCTAACCATATGATTAGGATGACTAATTGCAACTTTTTAGCCTAAGGATATTTTGGTTATTTTTGATTTATTAATGAAAATAAATTTTGATTGATTATTATGGTGCTAATCTTTTTATTAGAGACTAACCGAGTTTTGACCTAACCTAGATGTTAATGATATTCATGGAGGCTTAGTTAGAAAGTTAGAGACTTAATGGCTAAGTTAGATTAATATCTAGATATTATGTTAGTAGATATTTTGGTTAGATATTAGTGTAAGAAACTTAATTTTGATGTGAGCCTTTGATTGAGATTGAATTTATGTGGAGAAGCCTTAGACACTCATCTAGCATTTGTAAAACCCTGACCCTAGCCATTTACAACAGCCATCAAGAGCCTCTCCCTCTGTTTAATCACATCTTCACAAATTCCTTGCCTCTTTTTAATACCTACAAGAAGCCCTAATAGTGTTCTTCCTCAAACCTTCACCAATTCTTTATTTCTCCTCCAAATTGGACCAAACCAATTGCATTGGACTGCCCTAGTGTAGAGGAGGTCAATAGTGGGCAGCTAGCAAGGATTTGGAGGCTTAGGATCATTGGAAGTTGGAGGAGAAGTCTCATTCCTAGGCTTTTTATTGAGATTTGACTCTCAATAGGTAATGGCCTTTAAACCCTTTAAATTCTTGGGTTTTCTTCATAGATGCATTCATTTAGGGTTCCCCTAGTTGTTCCTCGAGTTTGGTAGGAATTAGTATCCATATGTACGCGTATCAGACACGTATCGGTGTGTTATTGAATGTGTTCGATGAAATGCCTAAGTGGACTTTTTGTTCTCCATTTTCAAAACTAATTTCATATTTGGAAAACCCTTGATGTGTGTTTTTGAACACCCCACTGACTGAGCACATTTTTGAGTTGGATTCGTGTCCAAAACTGGACACAAACTGTGTGCGAGACTGTGTCTCATTGCCCTGATGACACGTACTATTTTCTCCACAAATTGGACACTTGGACTCGTGCCATTTGGTATGGACATGGAGGCAGTGACTGACATGTCAGCCCCCAAGTTTTATGGCGTCTTGTGTCGTGTCGGACATGAAATCGAGGTTGCACGGGTTCGCACAGACACTATACATACGGTTCAGTCGCGTACGCGTCTCGTACGACACGTGGACACGTCGTGGTCGTGTTTCAGGGTGTCGACCCTCTAATCCTAGTCCCCTTCGACCACTGTGCATGAGCATGACCCTTTTCGTGCTCTGTGTCGAGCCCAGTCGAGCTCGTTACGGCCGTACGATGTAATTCTTTAACAGTTCTCTGTTCACTTTGCATTTCTGTTTTGGACACGATTGTGGCCACTTCGTGGACACGATTGTGTCCACTTTGTGGACACGTCTGGGGTTGTTTGGACATGGGTGATATGCCCCTATTACTATACCCCTCGTTCACTTTTGATTTTCGAGTTTTTGATGATAATTTGAGTTCGAAATTGTAAAATAGTAGAGGGTTTATGTATGTACTGATACATGGTTACCAGTGAACTGTGTTTGAATTTTCTGAGATTTCTAAAGTTAAGTTTTGATTCAAAATAATATTTTGATATAATTATAATGTATATATATATATGTGTGTATCTCTTTATGTTGTACATGTGTCTATAATGTATTACATTGAGATACTGAAACTTGATTTGGGTTCTCTTCGATTTTGGGTTTTATTGAACTTAAGTTTGATATGATATTGAGATTTTAAGATAACTGAGATGGGTTTTGTTTGAAACCAATATTTTGAATTAACAAATGTTAACTGAGTTTAAACTGTTTCTGGGTTTACATATTAAAATCTGAGTTGAATGTTTCAACTATGCAAAACCTGAGAAACACTCTACATGCCACACACACTGCACATTGTTGCATTTCACTTGGACACGTTCGTTGACCCTTGGACACTACCCCCTGGACACATAGTTGACACACTTGACACAGGGCCGAGCACATTACTGCTTACACACACACACACTTGCACTATAATTGTTGACACATCACCTTATAACACACACACACACACACACATGTTTGACACTCGAGCACACCCTACCCTTTGACACTCTAGTTTACTGCACACTTCATGGACACCTGACATTAGTTATTGGACACCAGATGACACTCCATATACATGACACAGCTCATACACTCTTCACACATGCTCGAACTCACCCACACACAGAACCCCCATTCCCTTTTCTCTGTACAGCAGACCATAACCCCCTTGTTGATGCAGTTGGGTTTTGATATGAATGTGGGTTTTGCAGTTTTCCTAAGATTATATATATATATATATATATATATATATATATATATATATATATATATATATATATATATATATATATATATGGGGTGTATCTCAGTTTCAGAGATTATGTTATAGGCTATATTATGTATTAGTTGTATATGATTGATATATGTGTGTGGGTTGCTTATAGCTGATACATAGATATCTAGGTGGCCTTGTTATGATCACAAACATCTGTGAGTTCATATGAGGGTTGTAGGTTCAATTCTGTTTCTTAGATATAGAAGGGGTTATGGTGTTGTAATATAGATACTAGTCAATATTGTTTGATTAGATAAAAAAATATAGGCTTTGCGTGAGAATGTGAGCAACTTGGATAGGAGGATAACATTGGCTAGTGCCACATTGGCTTGGCATTGCCTTTCTTGCATATTGCTTTGCATATGCAGCAGCTGCAGCATTTGCATTTACAGTAGCAGCTAAGATAGGGGGTCATTTTAGTGTATGTATATATGCATGTAATTAGGATATTGGGTATATTAGAGTTATACATTATATATATATATATATATATATATATATATATATATATATATATATATATATATATGGATAGGGATATGGGCTATATGTATATATATTATTTATGTGAAATGGCATGTTAGAGAGGATATGTGATATCTTCTAATATATGAGTCTAGTTAGCTAAATGTTTGTATAAGAGGGTATATCTATATGTGGGTAGTTTCATGAATAAGTTATGTGGGTTGCCTAGAGTAGGTTATATATACTAGTAGTATGGATAGTTGTGGTTAGATAAGATAGGATAAATTGGTTTATATGTTAATGGTATTTGGTTGAGGTTAGTTTAGAGGTAGAGTTGACTAGACTAAGAGAGTTGACCAATTGACTCTTTGACCTAGAAATAACCTTAGTTAACCTAGTTTGACTTTACAGTTGACCAAGAGTTGGCTTTGGCCCAGATTGACCTAGAATTCATGTAGATGCATTGTACTCTTCAATTATGAGTACAATTATAACCCCTTTCTATACATCATGACTTGTGTTGCTCTAAATAGGACTCAGATACCTCGTTTCAGACAGTATATTCTCATAGACATTCAAATTGCAGGCGAATGCATTCTCTGATCATTTCATACTTGTTAGGATTTATATTCTTGCTCTAGATTGCTTTACTTGATGTTGTCACGTTATCGTCACGGATTGGTACTATATGGATCTTTTTATGAGATGTTATTCCCCTTAGCGGGCGCATCGAATATTTTATGTCATGTGTTTCATGTACATCACGTATTCCTTGCTCTTGCGTTATTCATGTATTCTTATGTTCTCTCATGTGCTTTCATGTATGCTCATGTACTTTTATGTGCTCTCATGTACGTCCATGTTTTCTCATGTGCTTCATGTGTAACCAAACCATCATATGTTCGTAACGTAACTTGACTGGATCCTTGTGTATTGATTATGGGTAGGGTTGAGTATAAATGGTCTTGTAATTTAGCCATCATGTTCACTTTGTTACTTTTCGTATGTTTATCATGTACGACATAGCCTTCTTGGCTAGTGTCCCTCATGTACACCCATGTTATATCATGTTCAACCCAAGCCAATTACATGCCATCTCGTACTCTAAATCACTAGTCACTTATAGTTCTTACTTATCATGTATATATTTCCAGTTATCAAATATCTCTCCTGTTTTCATGTACATTTTCTTACAGTCCATGTATCTTACTCTTTTGCATGCTTTATATTTCCTGCCATGATATGAACTGCGTGAGATATATTGTGCTTGCTCATGTCCTGATTGGACATATTGAAAATATTACAGAGGATGATGAGGACTTATGCCCTACCTACTACGGAGCATGCCTAGATGACACTTGCAACCTGGACCCCCAGGAGGTTCAGACAGTTGCTGAGGATCCTACTATTGCGTAGAGTAGATAGTTAGACTGTTATTTCCTTTTTTTATGTTATTTGTGTTTGTGGATTCAGAATTTGTATTATTTAGAGATGTTGAGACTTTATGTTGTTAACTTGGATTTATTTCCCTTCTGTGTATCTTCGTTTGAGAATTTCATTATCTATCATATCGTGCTATTTCCATCTTTAGACTTATGATTGAGTTGTACCTTCTGTGATTTGGCCTCCGTATGGAGAGTATATCATATTGTGGTTAGTTGAGATCATGACCTAGAACAGCGTTCTACCGTCGACACTGCAGCGTAGGCAGGACATACCCACTTCTCGTGCCCCTACACTGGGTGCAGGTCGTGACATTACCTACTTGAACAAAGTTGAATTTGTATACGTCCACACTATCGTGGCATGCTAAATTTATGATGTTTAAGGTGTTGGTAAATTTCTTATTATTGTTTTGAGGGAATCAATATTTAATTAATTCAAAAAGTTTTTGCTCTACATAATTTTTATTTTTGTGATTCTCAGGATTTCAAAAATGGGTTCTTTTAGTCCACTTATGGTGATTCTTAAAGAAAACAAACTTACTGGACCTAATTATATTGACTGGAAACGTAATCTGGACATTGTCATAACTGCTGAGGAGTACAAATATGTACTTGTTAAGGAATGCCCACCTAAGCCTGATGCTAACTCTGATGAAGAGGTCAAAGAGACTTATAAGAAGTAAAAAAAAGGCAGATGAGATGGCGCAGCGTTACATTTTGGCATCTATGTCAAATGTACTGTGATATCAGCATCAGGCCATGGCCATGACTTATGACATGATGTATAACCTCAAGGAACTCTTCGGACATCAGAGTAGAGCAGCTAGGCAGTTTGCTATGAAATGTTCGATGAATACAAAAATGGCTGAGGATACACCTGTAAGGGATCATGTTCTCAAGATGATGGATCATCTGAATGAGATAGAGATCCTTGGAGCAAAAATTGATGGAGAATCCCAGGTCGATATCATTATCGGGACTCTGCCTAAAAGTTTTGATAACTTCTTCCTTAATTACAACATGAACAAAAGGTTGTATAGTGTGGCAGAACTTGCAAAAGAGCTACAGGATGCTGAATCTCTCTTTAGGAAGAGTGGTCATATTTTTGTTTCTGAAAAGGCTTCTACTTCAAAGCCAAAAAGCGGTAAGAAGAATAATAACATTCAGAAATAGGCAAACTAAGCAAAGAAGGGCATAGGACCTCAAGGCACTGTGAAAAAGCCGAAAGGCAAATATTTTAAGTGCAAAGGGTCGGGACATCGAAAGACTGACTGTCCACTTCTCAAACAAGGAAACAAAGAAGGTATATCCCATTTACTAGTAGTTGAAACATGTTTAGCGGTGCTATCTACCGGCACCTGGTGTGTAGATACAGGAGCCACTAATCATGTCTGTAATACATTGCAGGGGTTCCAAAAAACCAGACAACTCAGTGATGGAGATATATGGTTGTTCATGGGTGACGCTACAAAAGTAGCTGTCGTTGTATTAGGAGATGTTACTTTATCTTTTGGTAGAAATAAGTCTTTGACATGGAGAGATTGTCTTTATGCACCTTCACTTAGAAGGAATTTAATTTCTGTTTTTATGTTAGTTAAGGATGGATATTCAGTTTATTTTAATCACAATATTGTTATTAGAAAGAATAATCATTTTCTGTTCTGGTGTATTAGTTGATAATCTGTATGTCATTAATCTTGTTTCGCCCACAATATAACTTATGGAAATAAATAATTTGTCATCTAACTTAAATAAGAGAAATGAACCTTCTTGTATGAACCAAACATATCTTTGGCACTTGCGATTGGGGCATATTAACCTAAGAAGGATTCAAAGACTGGTTGAAGATGGACCTTTGAGTTTATTGGAAGTGGAGGAACTACCTGTCTGTGAATCCTGCTTGGAAGGTAAAATGACCAAAAGGCCTTTTACGGCAAAGGGATATAGGGCAAAAGATGTGTTGGAATTGGTTTAATCTGATTTATGTAGACCCATGACTATCCAAGCTAGAGGTGGCTTTGAATATTTTGTCACATTTATTGATGATTATTCAAGGTATGGATACATTTATTTGATGCACCATAAGTTTGAGTGCTTTGAGAAATTCAAAGAGTACAAGGCTAAAATGGAGAAATATCATCAAAAATGTATCAAGTCATTACGATCAGATCGTGGTAGCAAGTACCTCTTTGGAGAGTTTAGGGATTACTTATCAGAGGCTGGGATTACGTCCCAATTGACTACACCTGGAACGCCCCAGCAGAATGGTGTAGCCGAAAGAAGGAATAGAACTCTTATGGAGATGGTTAGATCAATGATTAGTTATTCGAATTTACCAGATTTGTTTTGGAGATATGCCTTAGAGACTGCAGCTTATATTTTGAACTTGGTTCCTTCTAAGTCAGTACCTCTTACTCCCACAGAGCTGTGGATTGGACGTAAGCCTAATTTGAAACATGTTCGAATTTGGGGTAGTCCAGCACATGTGCTGAATGGGAAAACAGATAAGTTGGAATCTCGTACAGATGTACGCTTGTTTGTAGGCTATCTAAAAGGAACGAAAGGAGATTTATTTTATAGTCCTAAGGATCAGAAGGTCATTGTTAGCACCAATGCCCAATTTTTAGAGGAAGTCTATGTGATGAACCATAAACCCACAAGTAGAGTTATTCTAGAAGAACTGGAAGGTGAGACACCAAGTACTTCAGTACCAATAGTACAAGAGGATGAACCACAATTAACTACACAACGTGTCACAAATGTTATACCACAACCGATAGTGTCTCGTCGTAGTGGGAGGGTTGTGATACAACCTGATAGATATATGTTCTTGGGAGAGTCGTCAGACTTCGTCGCTGAGGAACAAGATTTTGATCCCTGTACCTACAACGAAGCACTCCAAGAAAAAGATGTAGAGTCTTGAAAAAAAGCAATGATATCTGAAATAGAATCTATGGATTCCAATCAGGTCTGGGAGCTTGTAGAACCACCCGTTGGTGTAAAAGTTATTGGATGCAAGTGGGTCTATAAGAGAAAAAGGGGATCAAATGGTAAGGTTGAAACCTTTAAAGCTTGGCTTGTTGCAAAAGGTTTTACTCAAAGAGAGGGTATCGATTATGAGAAAACCTTTTCTCCAGTAGCCATGCTTAAGTCTATCTGGATTCTTTTATCTATTGCAGGTCATCTCGATTATGAGATTTGGCAAATGGATGTCAAGACAACTTTCCTTAATGGAAGTCTTGAGAAAGACATCTATATGAAGCAATCATACGGGTTCATTGAAAAAGGCCAAGAACATCTTGTTTGTAAGCTCAAGAAGTCCATTTATGGACTTAAGTAAGCTTCCAGATCTTGGAACATATGTTTTGATCAGGTGATAAAATCGCATGGATTTGATCAATGTCAGGATGAATCATGTGTATAAAAAAAGTATGACAAAAACGTGATGGTGTTCTTAGTTCTTTATGTGGATGACATCTTGCTCATTGGAAACAATGTGAAGGTGTTATCTGATGTAAGGATATGGTTATCCAAATAGTTTGATATGAAGGACTTGGAAGAAGTAGGTCACATCCTTGGGATCAAAGTTCTATGAGATCGCAAGAAAAGGATGTTGGGCTTATCCTAAGCTTCCTTTATCGATACTGTACTAACTCGTTTTAGTATGCAAAATTCTAAGAAAGGTTTCTTACCTTTTAGACATGGAATTACTCTATCAAAGGAGCAGTGTCCGAGGACACCTAAAGAGATAGAGAACATGAAAGCAGTTCCTTATGCTTCAGTAGTAGGAAGCTTAATGTATGCAATGCTATGTACGAGACCAGACATCTGCTTTGTAGTAGGCATGGTCAGCTGATATTAGTCTAACCCAGGACAAGAGTACTGGACTGCTGTAAAGCATATTTTGAAGTACCTGAAAAGGACTAAAGAGTATATGCTAGTTTACCAGGCAGATTGTTTAGTTCCCTTGGGGTATACAGACTCAAATTTTCAGTCAAATAGGAATTTCAGGAAATCTACCATAGGTTATGTGTTTACTTTGGGAGGTAAAGCCATTATGCGGAGGATTATCAAGCAAAAATGTATTGCTGATTCTACCATAGGAGCCGAGTATGTGGCAGCCTTTGAGGCAGCCAAAGAAGCAGTTTGGCTCAGAAACTTTCTATTGGACTTGGATGTGGTACCTAGTTTACCTAAATCTATTACACTTTATTGTGATAATAGTAGTGCAGTTGCAAACTCGAAGGAACCACGAGCCCATAATACAGGTAAACACATTGAGTGCAAGTACCACCTAATACGAGATTTTGTAAAGACAGAAAAAGTTGATGTGATCAAGATAGCATCAGCAGACAACCTATCTGATACCTTTACAAAGAGCTTACCAGCTAAGGCTTTTGATAGTTATGTTGAGGGAATGGGAGTCAGATGTGTAGCAGCATGGCTTTAAGTATAAGTGGGAGATTTGTAACAGTATACTGAAAAGCAATGCTTTGAGTATAAGTGGGAGATTGTTAGGGTTATATACTAAAAGCATCACTTTTGTAGTAACCTTATTTCCTTAAATTTTGAATGAGAATCATATGGGCAAATGTTTGCATATTGTATTTGTTGCAAGTGTTAATGCAAATGTCTGATATTCTATATTATAGATAATATGGTGTGTGGTGTCACACAGAAGATCATATTATCAGTTCCCTATAGAATATATAAATAGTTCACAACCTAGATGGACTTGGACAATCTATTGGAAAGGTTGTAGTGTAATCTGGTATTAGTCTATCTTGACTATAGGTTTACACTAGTATACTTTGTGTGTATTGAACAGTACCACTTGAAGTTATTCTCTTTGTACTGACTACATAAGAGAATAAACACCTCAGTTATTATGGATGCTTATGCTCTTAATCCGGATATAATAACAGACATGTATATGCAGTGTGCATTACTTTGACTCATGAAAGAGTGAGATTCATTATGAATCAACAAGCCCTATGAATTAGGTAATAATATTGTATGTATGATGGCTGTTGATTATAAATGGAATCCATGTCCCGATACATCGGGTTGATGATGTCCCCTTAAGAAGCTCATAAGGATTGTCATGTAAATCCTGCAGGTGGACTATATCCGACATGACAAATTAAGTTGAGTGGTAATACTTAAGGATAAAAAATGTCGAATCAATATAGTTGTCAGTAACTTAATTTGATCGACGGACATTCGATATCTTAACGTTGGGAGCCAAACGAACATATAATAAAAGGAGCCATAAACATAATTTGGGATTAGGGAGGTAGTGCAATAATAGCTCATTAGTAGACCGAGCTATTATTAATGGGTCTGGATTGTGTGTTCGGCTGAATACAGGATATCCAGATCTGTTAGGAAGCCTAACCCTAATTTCTTCTTGTCACGACCCGCACCCAGTGTAGGGGCACGAGAAGTGGGTACGTCCAGCCTACACCGCAGTGTCGGCGGTAGAACGCTGTCCTAGGTTGCTATCTAATCAACAACTCACACAATTATATAATATACTTGTCAAATCTCAACTCCGAACGGAGGACAAGTATAGATATAACGAATCTCAATCATAGTCTAAGCACGATATGATAAAACAGAAGTTATAACTAAAGACTAAACAACAACAAATATCAACTACTAATAATAATATCTCAAACAAACTCATATCTCAAGTTATTATAATTCAAGTTCTAAAACATGAAAACTAAACCAAGTCTACTAGCTAGTCTCACGATCACTCCTGAGTGTCGGGGCCAAAGGTAGCTAAGCCGTCTCCTGCTCCAAGGTAAGTAGGGCAAATATCCTCAGGGCAAGCATCTGTAATATTTTCAACAGGTCCAGTCAGGCCAGGAACGAGCACATTTCATCTAGAAAATCCAAGTAAATGATAGAGAACTATAAAGCAGTTATAGACAGTTTTATTGATGAACATGGTAGTTTATATTCAGGTGATGGTATAGAGAAACAATTAAGATACAAGGAAAGTAAGATAAGTAAAAAAGAGGAGAATCATGGCAATGAAGACTGTAAATAGAAACTAGCTGAACTAGAGTAACATGATATAAGTCCAGACAGTAAATATAAACAGGTATAAAACCCAAGTAAATCCAGACAACATGAATCTGATACCAGATGATTCCAGTACAAGATGAGTCCAGTATAAGATGATTCCAGTTAGTGATCAAAGATTTCAGGGTGAGTCCAGACTATACTCTAACAGTGTGTTTTAAAATACCGAGATCGACATGTAAACGGCTGTAGGTATCAGGCACATTACTCACTGATCAAGCGAGAGATGGCTATACTTCCAGTAGATTCCAGTAGGGAGATTCCAGATTTGGGGTATGTCTACATGTCTTACTCAATATTTCCCTACCCCGTAATACAATTGAATCCAGTATAAGACACGAGAATCGAGATGAGTCCAGCCAAACATGATGATACCAGCAATGATTCCAGAATGATTCCAATAATAGATGCCAGACATGATGATACTAACAATGATTCCAGTAATAGAGGCCAGACAACATGGTATGTGTGTCGCATACATGAATCCAGAAATATCCATACGTGTTGCAAGAATCACATAAAACTAACTAAAACTGAAGTACAGTAATTGACAAGTAAATGAGAGAACTATTAGAGAATATACTCGCCTGATACTCTAAAAAGAGTAGTATAATATCAGATGTCTGCACCCGAGTCACAATGTCCTAAATAGAGCAATATGGGTTATAACATGTCCAAAATGATAATATAGAATCCTTACGATGCAATCTACATGATTTCTAGATCAATCTAGGTTAAAGTCAACTCTGGTGAAACCAAGTCAACATCTAGTCAAACTGGGTCAACAACAAGGCTATCCTGGTCAACTGGTCAACCCTTGGTCCATATAGTCCCAATGTTGACTTTTGGTCAACCTAGGTCAACTTAGACTAACCAAGTCAATCCTAAACTATTTGGTCAACTTGGTCATTCTAGTCCAACCACCTAAGTATCTATGTATCATGCCTTATATCTTAACTTATACATACCCATCTATTCATATATATACATATAAGGTACCCTTACTCTAACTATTTCTATATATATTTTTCACCTTAAAAACCAATACCCACATCCTATTCCTATTAGATACTAGGAACTCACACTCATACATTCATACATACAACCTATATTTCTATAACCTACCTCATCTATCAACTTACCCAACATTCTAACTATACTTGATAATACTCACACAATCCACTATACCAACTCGCACATGCCAAATTCCATAAAAGCATCTCACATTGATATACCAACTCCCTTCACCCACTCTAGACACATACTCACACACAAGAACCTTCCTAATGTTCACAAGTCCTGTGCACCTATGCAAATAAACTGATTTGTACATCAAGGAGCTACTGTTTAGACCCTCATAGCTCAGCCCTCAACACTAAATAACTGACACACCAACAACACACACAACTATGCTATAAAAGGCCAAGACAGCATTGGCCTGAAATACAGGGCCAACACCATGATTCCTGGCCTGCCAAGGCCAGGCTATGGCTATGCTCACTGTACCTGGCAGTTCTTCCTACCTGCAGTGGCTAATGCCCTGCCTACTGCTACATTTATACTATATGATTAAACTAAATCATAACCAAAAAAAGGGCTGCCACATCTGAAACCAATGTAGATAAATACATTGTATTGGTGTAGGGATTTGAACCTAATATCTGGAATTAGATACTGTAAACCAAAAGGGATGGGACTGAACTTGATTGTTCACCAAGGACTTAACCAAAACTCTGAAAATAACTGAGCTCTTAACCATACCTACCTAACATGTAGTCTATAACACATTCTATAAAATCTCAGGAAACTGAGTCTCAACCTATGTTCTCAGGAAACTGAGTTAACCCCAACATAATGCAAAATCATAAACCTAATACACAAGTCTCATACCTATATATAAATACAATATTCATCAGGTATATAGACTAATATACACAAGGGAAATGGTCTGAACTAAGATGTATGTGTGTCGTTGCAGGGCAATTCATGTAAGCTAGTGTGTTCAGATTTCAGCTATTAGGTTGTACATAACAGTCCTCTGTTTATCTGTCCAAAATATTACGAGATTCAATGATTGACACCAATCATGAGAACCCTAACATGTACATCATCGTATACACATGTAAATGAACCATTGCATGATAATAAATCATTATTCAAAACAGTTTAAGGATTATAATTTAACTCTCAGAATTTCAACAGTGACCTTAGTATCAGACATTAGGGGTTAACCCTAAATTCGAATCATAAACTAATTAAACATCATTAACAATTGATATAGGTTCGTGTATACATGAAGGTATCCCACGAGTCTACTCGTGTTGGACACGAGGTGTCCAATCAAGTAGAAACACACACAGATACGTAAATACAGTGCAGTATCGTGCTGTGAGGACAAGGTTTCGTACACGCGACACAAGATACGTGACACTTCGTGCTCGTGTCCAGAGGTAGCCTAGGTATAGGGTTAGGTATCTAGGTGCCTGATATAAGTCCATGTGGTGTCCAGCTTCGTGTCCAAGCCCGTATAAGTGACCAAATGTGCGCGTGTGTGTGTTTGTAAAACCAGTACAAGCCCGATAACTTTGAAAATACCAAACCAACTTGACCCAAACTTTGGGGGCATGCTGTCAGTGTATGCCCCCTCGTGTCCAAATATTTTCATATTATAAGAATCAGTGTCGTGTCCGCTAGGACACCCGAGCAGCAGGGGAGCCGCACGAGCCCTGTACGATGTCTCGTACTGCGTGTCCAAGCCCCTAAACAGTGTCCAAACGTGCCTAAATTTGACTCAGTCAATTTGGGTTGTAATATAAACATGTTAGGCTACACGTACATGTAATTAGTTTTAAAAATTACCAAAATCCATTTCTATGTGACATTTCATCGAACACGCATTTAAATACACCGATACGTGTCCGATACGGACACGAAATGGACACAAGATCCTACCAAACTTGGGCTACACCTAGGGGGACCCTAAATGAATGCATCTATGGGAAGAAATCAGGAATTTATTAGGGTTTGTAGGGTTTTACCTATTGAGTGTTCAAACTCAATGTAAAGAGCCTCGTCTTGACGTCTTCCTCGATTTGCTACAGTTCAATCGTTCTCAAACCTTGCTAGCAAGCACCCACAAGTCTCCTCTAATGTTGGGGATGATGATGCAATTGATTTGACTCAATTTGGACTCAATTTGGATATTGTGGGAGAAGATTAGGGAAGAACAAAGTAGGGTTCTTATAGGTCTTTAAAAAAGTAGGCAAAGACTTCTTAGTGTGTCACTTATAGGAGGGGAGGCTTGTATGGTTGTTGAAAGATTAGGGTTAGGGTTTTAGATGAGTGGTTGAGGTTCTTCCACCCAATTTCAAGCCTTCCTATTGGTTCAAGGCTTCTTTTTACAAATATCTCAAAAGAAAAATATCCTACCTCGGAATATTTAGATATTACTAACCTTGGCACTTAGTAGGAATGTTCTAACCATGATTCTAAACTCAAGGCTAATCTAGGTTAGGTTAAACTTTTAGGTAAGGCTTTACTAAAAGATTAGCACAATATTTAATTAATCAAAGTTATAATTCCACAAAATTGTCAAGATGACCAAAATACCCTTAGGCTAAAAATTGGTAATTTGAAATTCTAATCACATGACTAGGCTCCCATGGTCATGATTAGTCTTCGGGCTTAGCAATTCTAGGGTTACACTAGTTAACCATCAAAATCACAATTCAATATTTTAAATAGTTTTAAATTAATTAAAAATCACCAAAAATCACAATATGATTTAAATATCATTATTAAATGATTATAATCACAAAATTTCAAAATTACCCTTATTTGAAAAACTGGGTGTTACAATCCTCATGGTCCCTGTCGTAGCCTATATATTCTTTATTCTCTGGCCGCCAAATTACTGATCAGAAATCTAAAGCTTTCTCTAAATTCATGATTTACGTAAGGAGAGAAAGAGGGCTGCCAAGGAGAAGAAAATGTTGGGAGATCGTCGCCCACACGACGTCTACCTCGAGGAAGGAATACGTGCAAAAGATCTTTGGGTCGTCCGCTTGAGATTGCGAGGAACTACTTGTCTTCTTTCCGCCGCAGGTATAATTCGTGAACCCTAGTTTTCGCCTATGAAGGGTTAGAACACGTATTAAATCTGTTTAGCTTTCTATCGATCAATACACACACCAAAGTAAGGGTCCTGGGAATCCCCAGTTCCATCACCTATGAATGGAAACGGTTGCTAGAGTCGAGGCCCGAGCCAGTCGAGCGGGGGTCACCAGAGACTATGGCGAGACAGGGTGATTGGCGATGATAATTTGGATAGCGGTGGCGGAGGAGTTGGAGTGCTGAGGGGGATCGATGGCGTGGGACTCCAATCGGTCATCCACGTGCTGGCCGAGCCTAGCCAGAGCAGAGAGAGGTAATAAAGAGATAAAAAATGGTGAGGGAAACTCGTGAACTTCTGGAGAGGTCCCTATACACACGCGGCCTGAGAACTAGCTAACATGGAGGAAGAAGAGTAGAGTCGGGGCCTTGAGAGAGTACGAGGGGTAGGGGTGTTAAGGAGATTAGAAATTAAGGTTAGGGTTTTGTTGAGAAGAATGAGGTATTTTTTTGAGAGAATGAGGTATAATTTTCCTCTGAAACTAGAAGGAGATGGGTTATTGGGCTTTTCAAAAGAAGGAGAACCATATATGTGTGAATGTTGAATTTGGAATGTACTTGGAATACTATAGAAATGTAACTAAATAAATAATTTTAAAATTTTTTTGAAATAAAATATATTAGGAACATTTTTTATCTGGAATATTTTTTGTTCCAAATCCTAGGTAAAACAGCTAATATTCCTAATTTGTCATTTTGGTGTAGTATGTCATTCAATTCTCGAGACATATTCGAATACATCTGTCACGCCCCAGAGCCAGATTACTGGAGAGCGGGGGCGGACACAGCCAACTACGTATATTGAAGTGCAACCCACCTCTCTATACGGTCACGGCTATCTAGATACATGAGGGTTTAACTACAAGCTATCAGTCTCTTATGGTCATGAACAAGCCTATTGTCTCAATCTCAAGCAAGTAATATCAGCTGCAAGATGTCAGAACACCAAATATATAATAGTAAAGCGTCCCATACATTACATATTTGGATGATCATGAAGCTAGTCATAAAAAATATGAAGACTAGCAAAAGTTTCAGTCGTACATGATCAACCATAGGATTTGTCAATCATGCTACAGCCCGTAGGCAGACAGTAAGTAAAGTACAATCGAGCTAACACGTGCTCGTCGGCTAAACGTCTCAAAAGAATAATTTTACAATAGAGTGGGAGAGCGAAAATAAAACCCACTCGTGGCCAGGGTTACGCCTGGTGGTCACCATCTGGCTGGAAGGTAGGGAGATCCTCTGGAGCTACTTCGGTATCTGGCCATACAAAATCAGCTAGGTCAGATCCCAGAAAGAGCAAGTGCCACAAAGGAGGCTTCACTTAAGAACTAAAACCAGCATATCAGAACATAAAATAAGATAGATAATAATAAGACATGAAATCTAAATAGGGCACTAAATGTCAAGAGGATAAGAAATTATTCCGATCAGTTATTGATAAAGTAAGCATAAGCAATCATATTCTGAAGTAGCCAGGTACTGGAACAAGACAAGGCTTGGACTGGTTAGACTCCATCCAACATTCACGGCCAAGCAATAAGTACGGCTTGATACTTTAACTAACTAGGGTTATCACAGGCCTAGTTACTAGCAAGATACAATAAGATGTTCCAACAGCCACAAGCCCTGCAGACCATCTAGGTTATCCAGACGAAATTAGAGGTTAAGTTCATGTGGGTACATCGTCCAAGAAACGCATGTAACCTTAAGTAGCTTGGAGGGTGTAACACATAACAGTGTGCTGGAAATGTGCCCTACTCGACGGCAGGCTACAAATCCCATGATGGGGCGACCAGATAACGGGATTGCCTGTAGCTGGGAAATCTCTTCATGGCTACTGGATTATTCTAGTTATTTAGCCTTAGTCAGTTTCAGTAGGTACCCCTAACCGTGGTACTCAGGGGTCCCTGCCCTAGACATGATGCAAGACAATACTGGTTTATTTGTACAAACACAATCATCCACGGTGTCCAGGCCATTCATTCTTGTCATGTCAGGCTAGCCATCGCAACACATTTAATAGTTCCCATCATGCTTACTTGTCATATCATGCTATGTCATGTTATGTCAAATTACTTATTATACCATGCTGTGTACCAATTCATGATTATCAAGTTCATAACAAAAGGTGCAAGAATGTAAAAAGGGCAAACGGGGTACGCCAAGGGCTTAAAGCCTCTATGCTAGCGAAACTACGCTAGGCCAAGGGGCCCCGAGCGTAAAATAGCTTTACGCGGGCAAGAACAAGGAAAGATAGCTCTACGCGAGCAAGGTTGCACGCGAGCGAGACTCTACGCGAGCGGGAGAGTCTACACGAGCGAGGCCGCACGCGAGCGAGACTCTATACGAGCGAAAACTCTACGCGAGCGAGACTGCACGCAAGCAAGAGTAGCTCCTGCATAGAGTTCGGATGAACTCCGCATAGAATAGATTGCGCTGGCACGTAAGCACGTATGCGTAAAGGAAAACACTACGCTGGCACGTAAGAACGTGTACGTAAAGGGAAATTACTACGCTGGCACGTTAGAACGTATGCGTAAAGGCTTCGTCCTCTCCCCAAGGCCGAGACAAGCAGCCATGGGACTCAAGAACTCAAGAAACCCCATCTCGGCCAAGACTTGATCCATCCATTCAAAGGCCAAACTTGCATAGGATCGAAATTCCTACTACATGGAACTCTCAATTATTTGGAAACAACCAAGTTTAGTAGATCAAAACCTAAGAAATCCGTAATGCAACAAACTTAGATCTACAAGAAATAAATTATGGAAATTGAAAATGCTAAGTACTAAAGTGTCTTAGAATCTCGTGAGGAAGACAATGAAACAACAAAAATGGAGTTCCTCCATGAAGCAAGTTGCACTTGCCTAAGCCTCTCTCTTGGTAGGTGGAGAGAGAGTTATAAGGAAGAAGAAGGAGTTAATGAGAAATAAATGAGGAGAGAGAAGGGTTGTTGGGTTAATAAATGATGGATGGTGGTAGGTAGGGGTTTGCATACTAACCCAAACCGAGCCAAACCAAGCCGAACCCGATGCATGCCAAAGCCAAAATAGACCACACGAACCATAAAATGCTAACCAACCCATGCCAAAGCAAAAACCCAAGAATAACCAGCCAGGACAAGTCGAAATACGGGTCCGAGATACATACATATATACCAAAATACGTATAACGAAATCCGAGGGTGACAACTCTACCCACCTTAAAAGAATTCCGTCTTCGGAATTTAATCAAGCGACTAGAGATGTCGAGCAAGTTATACTAATCATAGGCAAGTGATAACTAGGCAATCAATCAAGCAATCATCCATGCAAGCAATGAAGTTGAAGGCATAAGGCATAAGAAGACATTATACCTTACGAGTCAAGCAGGTCAGGATATCGCGATCGGATATCATCCTCACGCTCCCACGTTGACTCACCCAAAGAGTGATGACCCCAAGCAACACGGACTAACTTGATAGTCTTGTTCTTGCGTATCTTCTCTCTTCGGTCCAATATGGATACGGGTCTCTCCTCATATAAAAGGTTGGCACCAACAACCAATTCCGAATGATCAAGGACATGACTCGGATCCGGGATATACCGTCGCAATTGGGATACATGGAAGACATCATGTACCTCACGTAATAACGACGGAAGAGCGAGACGATAGGACACATCACCTACTCGCTCTAATATATCGAATGACCCTATATACCTAGGACTAAGCTTTCCCCGTACGCCGAAACGAATGACGCCACGGGTAGGCAAGATCTTAAGGAATATATGGTCGCCGACAGAATATTCAAGGGGACGCCGATGAGAATAGGCCCAATGACACTGGCGATCTTGTGCAACTCGAAGATGATCTCTGACTTGCCTGACCACCTCTATAGTCCGTGTCACCATATCTGGACCAAGCATCTGCCTCTCACCTATACCATACCATACTAATGGAGATCTGTACTTTCTGCCATATAAGGCCTCAAAGGGTGCCATCTGGATACTGGACTGGAAACTATTGTTATAGGAGAACTCCACGAGATGCAGGTGATCTTCCTACGAACCACCGAAGTCGACTGTACATGACCGCAACATATCTTCAAGAGTCTGGATCGTACGTTCTGACTGACCATCTGTCTGCGGATGATAAGCTGAACTGAACTTGAGATGAATCCCCAAACTTTTCTGAAGACTCCGCCAAAAGTACGATATGAATCTTGAATATCTGTCGGATACAATACTGACCGGTACTTCATACAATCTGACTATCTGCCTGAGGTACATCTCTGCAAGCTTATCCGTCGACTGACCAACCCTTAAAGGAAGAAAATGAGCTACCTTGGTGAGTCTGTCGACTATAACCCAGATATCATCTCTTGGCAAACTAAACATCGAGAGACAAACCGGGCTAAATCCCTCTTCATGGCATTCCACCAAAAATACTGCCAGATATCACGATACATCTTTGTACCGCCCGGATGTATCGAATACTGAGAACTGTGAGCTTCTGCCATGATCTCTTGTCTGACATCACCACTAGGTACACAAAGATGCCTCCCATGTCGAAGTGTACCGTCCTCATGGATACATAACTCTGGTCTTCGTCCTGCTATACATTCTGCCCTAAGCCGCTGAAGCTTAGAATCTGTTGACTGAGCTAACTTGATCCTCTCAACTATACTGGACTGAACTTGCATACTGGCCATCAATGCCATATTGGTAGGAAGGACAACTTCTATACCCATCTTCTGAAGATCTGCTAACAATGCTGGTTGTGTTGTTAGAAAATAAATTCCGGCTCTTCTGCTCAATGCATCTGCAACAACGTTGGCCTTTCCAGGATGATACTGTAGGTTGATGTCATATTCCACAAGTTGCTCTATCCATTTCCTCCGACGCATGGTAATATCCTTCTGAGTAAACACATACTTCAGGCTCTTGTGGTCGGTGAAAATCTCCACCCTATCTCCGTACAAGTAGTGTCTCCAAAGCTTAAGTACAAATACTACTGCTGCCAGCTCCAAGTCGTGGGTCGGGTAATTCCACTCATGATCACGAAGTTGACATGACGCATAAGCTATTACCTTCCCATGCTGTATCAAAACACATCATAAACCTCTGTCTGAAGCATCACAATACACTGAGAATCCCCCGGTCCTATCTGGAAGCGTGAGAATGGGTGTTGTCATCAAGCCTCGCTTCAACTTCTTAAAAGAATTCTGACATTCTGATGTCCAAGCAAACTGTACATCCTTGCGGGTCAACTGGGTCATAGGTGCTGAAATTCATGCAAAGTCTAAAACAAATCACCGGTAGTAGCCGGTCAAGCCAAGAAAACTACAAACTTCTGCAACTGTGCTGGGTACCGACCACGTCTCAATAGCCATGATCTTCTGGGGATCCACTTCTACTCTACCTCCGGTGATGATATGACCCAAGTATGAAATATGATCGAGCCAGAACTCGTATTTACTGAACTTCGCATACAAATGGTGTTCTCGGAGAATCTGGAGGACCACTCTGAGATGTTGCTCATACTCCGCTTCACTCTTGCTGAAGACCAGGATGTCGTCTATGAACACAATCACAAACTGATCCAAATAAGACATGAAGATACGATTCATGAGGTCCATGAATACTGCTGGCACATTGGTTGCTCCAAAGGGGATAACAAGGAACTCCCAATGCCCATACCTGGATCTAAATGTCGTCTTCGGGATGTCCTACTCTGTGACTCTGATCTGGTGGTATCCTGACCGCAAGTCAATCTTCAAAAATACGGATGCCCCTTTGAGTTGATCAAACAAGTCATCTATCCTCGGTAGAGGATATCTGTTCTTGATTGTCACTGAGTTCAAGGTACGATAGTCAACACATAATCTGGATGTACCATCCTTCTTTTTTACAAGAAGCATCGGGGCTCCCCAAGGTGATCCACTAGCACGAATAAATCCCTTGGTCCTGAGTTCTTCGATCATCTTATACAAGATCTCCAATTCTGATGGTACCATCCGGTAGACTCTCTCTGACACTGGTGCTATTCCGGGGATCAAGTCTATGGTGAACTCCATCTCTCTCTCTGGTGGCATACCTGGAAGCTCCTCGGAGAAAACATCGGGAAACTCTTCTACAACTCTGGAAAATCGAACTACCGCTGCAACTGTCATCCGAAATACTGGAGGAGAAGGTTCTACTCCGCCTCAGAAAAATAAAAACTCTGGCTCACCAGGAATACTAAAAACAATCTTGCCGATATGGCAATCTATTCTAGCATACTGGTCCCTCAACCAATCCATCCCTAAGACCACGTTATAGTCGGCTATCGAGAATTCTATCAACCTAGCGAGAAACTTTCTACCGCCAACTACGATCCGACACGAGAAAAACACTCTATCTACTCCCACAAGTCCGTTAACAGTAAGTATATTAAGCTTTACTGATAATGACTCGGGCTCCAGTCCTATCCGTGTCGTAAATCGTGCAGACATAAATGAATACGATGCACCAGAATCAAATAATGCTGATGCTGGAAAGGAGTTGGCGAAAATAGTACCTGTCACCACCTCACCTGATGCTAACTCCTCCTCCACGGTCAAAGCCATCACTTGACCTTGTCCTTTGGGTGCTGGTCCCCTCTGCTGGAAACCTCTCTGGCGGTTTTGAATCTGAGCTTGGACTTGTACAACTGCTGGGGGTTCTGCTGCTGAAATGCTTGGGTCTGAGGCGGAAAGGGCCTCAGAAACGGTTACTATTGCTGCTGCTGGACTGATACTGGGGCTGGCCCCCTAACCGAGGGACTAGAAAAGGTTGAAGAAGATGAACTCCCCCTATTCGGGCAGTTTCCAACCCTATGGTCCTGTGCCCCACAAACCAAGCATAAACCCTATGCTCTACGATATTCTGACACCACGTGCCCTGGCTTCCCAGAATAAGTGCAACCCTTTACGGAAGACTGCTTCTACTGCTGCTGCTGTGGATATGTCGGGGTCGAATGCTGAATCGACGTAATGGAAGCCACCCGCCTCGGAGCTCTAATGGTCAAAGCCCTAGCTGCCGGGGCTGGTGCTAAAGACTGGTTCATCTGGCCGTGAGACCGCTTCCGACTTTCGGTCCGGTCCACAATCCTCTGGGAGGTATACTCATGCCTCCTAGATGCTCTCAATACTACATCAAAAGTCTGATGCTCAAACTGCTCTACCGCTAGTAAAATCTCTAGGTGGAGTCCCTGCTGGAACCGCTGAGCTCTGTCGAACTCAGTCACCACGAAGCTGGGAGCAAACCGATTAAGCCTGGAAAACTCGGCCGTATATCCGTCGACCGTCTTATCCATCTGCTTCAAATTAGTGAACCTCGTCTGTAGATCATACCGAGCTACAGCGTCAAAGTACTTGGTCCGGAATCTCTCACGGAATACTACCCAGGCAATAGGTGCCACTAATCCAACTGCCTGCGCTGCCTGCCTGCTGCAGGCTAGATCCAATAACTGCAGGCGTACTACGGCCACCTTCTCGTCTTCTGGGGTCCTGGCTGCTTCTAGAATAACCTCAGTGTCCTGCAGCCAAGCGTCTGCGGCAATAGCATCTTCACTGCCATCGAAGAAGGAAGAGTTCAAGCGCTTGAAGCTGTTGGCCGTACTATTACCTCTGCTCATAACATCTTGTACTGTCTGGTGCAATGTATCACCTCGTCGATCCTGTGATGCAAGCAACTCCCTGATGAGTCCAACCAAGACTTCATCATCCTACCTTGTAGGCTGGGATGGCTGTACTGGGGGTTCTGGACCTCCTGGAAGCATGACTCGGAAAGCTGCTCCTGAGTGCTGAGCTTGATCTTCTCGTTACGGGGGTACTCGTTGAGCGCCTTCCGGATGATTGGCAGGACCAGAAGCAATGCCGCTGAAGAAGACGACACAGGGAACAATAAGGAAGGACCAGGACAGATCAAAGATACAAGCATGTGATCAGGTCAAGATTTTAGGAATTTAGAGGATACGAGCAGAGATCAAGGACGAGTGCTGATTGAGATATCAATTCGGTAAACCCTCACCTATCTTGATTCACAAGAACTACATGGGCCACCACTTAAACCGTATCACGCCCCAGAACCAGATTACTGGAGAGCGGGGGCGGACACAGCCAGCTACGTATATTGAAGTACAACCCACCTCGCTATACGGTCACGGCTGTCTAGATACATGAGGGTTTAACTACAAGCCATCAGTCTCTTATGGTCATGAACAAGCCTATTGTCTGAATCTCAAGCAAGTTATATCAGCTATAAGATGTCAGAGCACCAAATATACAATAGTAAGGCATCCCATACATTATATATTTGGATGATTATGAAGCTAGTCATACAAAATGTGAAGACTAGCAAGAGTTTCAGTCATACATGATCAACCCTAGGATTTGTTAATCATGCTACAGTCCATATACAGACAGTAAGTAAAGTGCAATCAAGCTAACACATGCTCGTCGGCTAAACGCCTCAAAAGAATATTTTTACAATAGAATGGGAGAGCAAAAATAAAACCCACTCGTGGCCAGGGTTATGCCTGGTGGTCACCATCTGGCAGGAAGGTAGGAAGATCCTCTGGAGCTGCTCCGATATCTGGCCATACAAAACTAGCTGGGTCAGATCCCAGAAAGAGCAAGTGCCACAAAGGAGGCTTCACTTAATGTCATGACCCGCACCCGGTTTACAGGCATGAGAACGTGGGTACGTCCAGCCTACGCCGCAGTATCGGCAGTAGAATACTGTTCTAGGTCACAATCTATCTAACCTAATGTGATGTACCCTCCAGACGGAGAACAATCTCATAAGGATACAAACTCAATCACAATTCTAGGGATAGATAAATAGAACGATGAAATAGATAAGAAAATCTACAAAAAAGAGGCAACTAGAAGTGAAGTAAAACAATTTCATTAATTAACTCAAGGTCTTAATACAACTCCATGATAAAAAGAAGGAAGATACACAAAATCTATACAACTACTCCAAGCTCTACTAGTATCCTCTAGGCTAGCTGTGAACTCCAAGTTTCTTGTAAAATTTTATCAACGGGTCCAATCAGGACTGGAATGAATACATATCATCAAGTAAATCCAAGTAAATGACGAAAACTATAAAAACAATTATAGACAATTTTATTGATAAAGCATGGGAATTTGAGACAGTTTAAGATGTAAAACTATAGTAAAAGAACAAGGAAAGTAAAAGCTGTGAAACAGAATATCATGTCAATGAAGACTGTAAATAAAAGCTAGCTGAACTAGAATAATGTGATATGAGTCCAGTGGTACAATATATGTCAAGTGTGATTCCATTCAATGATCCAAGTAGGGTGATTCTTGTAATGGTTCTTGTGATGATTCTAGTAAAGATTCTAGACAATACTCACAGTGTGTTTTAAAATACTGATATCGACATGTAAACGGCTACGGGTAATCCGGCACATCACACACTGGCCAAGTGTGGGACGGCTATCATTCTTGTATAATTCACAGGGAGGTGGTTCGAGTATTTAGGAATGTTTAAATGTCTACTCAAGTATTTTTCCGCCCGACAAATATGAGTGAATCCATAACACGACACGTAAATCGAGAATAAATCTAGCCAGAACATGAAGGTGCTTGTAGGTGATTTTTGTAATGGTTCTTGTAATAGAGGCTAGATGAGTAAGGTATGTGTGTCGTATACATGGATTCTAGAAAATATCAATTCGTGTTTGTAACCGAGGATCAATAGAACTGACTAAAACTGAAATATAGAATTCGACAAGTAAATGAAAGAACTATCAGAGAATGTACTCGCCTTATAATCCGAGCTGCTGAGGAGGATGTATAACTGAACTGGAGTGATGTAAACCTATTTAAGGTAACCACAAGTCACAATATGGTCTAACATATTATAAGAATGGGCTAAAATGCAGTTCTACATGCTTCTAAGTCCTTCTAGGTCAAGGTCAACCTTGGTCAACTCTGGTCAAACCTGGTCAACTCTGATCAAACCTGGTCAAACAGTGGTCAACTAGTCCGTTTACTAATTTTTAGGTTATACACAAGTTTCTAGGTCATTCTAAGTTCGTTTGAGTTGAATTGGATCAACATTGACCCAAAGTTGAATTTTGTCAACTTGTCGGTCAACTCGACTAAACTAAGTTCTTTGGGTTGATCCTAATCTGTCCCAATGCTCCAATGGTCACAACACTAACCTATAATCACATAAAACTATAGTCTATCCACCACTAGCATATATATATATATATATATATATATATATATAGAGAGAGAGAGAGATAGAGAGAGAGAGAGACTTCCCTCTAAGCACATACATATATACATAACCCATATATGAAAGAATGGTGGTGCGAAGAATACGGACTGTTATCACTCCAGAATTCTGGAAATAATCAGTCCAAGATCATCTACCCAAAATTATGTCACACAAGTATTTATATATAAAACATACAATGTATAAACTAAATATATTGGTATATACAATATATACATATATATATATATATATATATATATATATATATATATATATATATATATATATATATGTCGATCTCTCGATCCGAAGCGATACAAAAATCTGGAAAAACTGAAACCTCGCTCCAAAACAGCGCTTATATATATACATAACCATATTCATGAAAATATATATATATATATATATATATATATATATATATATATATATATATATATATATATATATATACATACATATATATATATTATATTATATATTATTATATATAATATAATATATATATATATAATATAATATATATATATATATATATATATATATATATATATATATATATATATTATTATATATAATATATATATATATAATATAATATATATATATATATATATATATATATATATATATATATATATATATATATATATATATATATAGGCCTACAAGTAGAAAACTCATATATGATTGAAAAGAGCAAATAATTAAGTAAAAAATTCTGCGGATCACTTCCCGCAAGTTCTAAATATCATTTATGAACTAATAAATCAGAAAATACGGATTAAAAGTCAAAGGATCGAAAAATCACATTTCTATTGAAAACTTTGAACCCGAAAAATTCAATTTCGACAAAACGACTCAAAACGCAAAATACACCAAATCAACCCACAAAACTCGGTATACACACTGGTCTCAACCTACGTGATGAGCTCGGGTACTCATGGGTCCGAAATTGTGTCCGTGTTGTGTCCACAGAACGCATATCGGAAATACCGGATACCGCGTGTCAATGAGAGCGTTCTCGCTCGATTGCGCGTCATACGCACAACGAGAAGCCACGAGCTCGTGCACATGACTAGGTAGGGTCACGGGGTAGGTCTAGAACACATCGACATGACACAAAGTCACAGCGATGCGACACAATGGCCTACGCACAGCGCGCGGCCTGTGCACGCGTGCGCGCGTGCTTGTACAGGCGGTTCGCCGCTCGTGGCTCACATGTGGGGCCACTTCGCGACTCGGGGTCGAGCCCTTGGGTAGTCTAGGTACAGGGCTACGTGTTTGAACTCCTGGAATGGTCCCTCGTCGCGTTGTGTGCACGTACGAAGAGCATTTCAGTCCCGAATTTAAGCCGGGTGCATAGAATGGCTGAACAGTGTACGACGAATAACTTCGGGCTCGCTCAACGAAACGCCATGAAATTTTACGAGCGAGTGGGCAGAGGTTTCCCCTACGAGCTTGTAAGTTTTCACGTGATACGGAGCTCTGTGAATCAAGTTATGATGCACAGACAGCAGGGCGTGCACGGGACCGTACACGGGATTTCGTGCACGCATGTCCGTGTCCGTTCGGATGCCAAAATCGTGTCAATTTCCAATCCGTCTTCACAAAAGTTTCTCAAAATAATATTATCTAAATGTTCGTGAAGACAGAATCGAAAAATAGCAAGTTTCGTTTCTTAGCGGCATTTCGTCGAACAAGTGCCTTGACGGGTCGACACATGTCCGATACCGCTACTAAACGAACTCGAAACGTAACCAAACTTTATGGGAAAGTCTAGGGTACCTATATGAAAGCAAATATGAAAGAAAATTCAGAATAACCATTATAGAAAAGGGTTTACCTATTGAGTGTCGAGAATCCAATAAACGGAACTCCTCGAACGACGTGTCGGTCATTTTCCCTCAAGTAAATGCCTTCGCCTCCTCGAATGTAATATTCTAGCAAATCCTCCTCTTCTAGACGTGTGCAACGGAGTTCGTTTAGGGAGAAACAGAATCCGGATGAAGAAACTAGAAATTTTTGGAGGAGAAGATCTTATTAGGGTTTTCACTTGTGGAGGCTATGCTTCACAAATGAATGAGAGAGGGGGTACTGCTGTGGCCGACCAGTATGGGGGGTTTCTAGGGTTAGGGTTTCACTTGGGCTAACTCCCTCTCAAGTTGAAATAAGGCCCAAGTCAAAAGGCTCAAAAGGCTACATGCAAAAAGGCTTAAAAATTATCCAAAAGTCTTCTAAATTGAACCCAAGCCCTAAATAAAATCTAATAGGTGAAAAATAAATTCTAAGACATGGTTAGGCACCTATACAATGTCCACTAAGGTTAAACCAGTTGCTAGCACAACACAAGTCAAAATATCTAAAAAATCACAAAATGGCCAAAATGGCTAAAAATGACTAAAATACCCTTTCTATGAAAAAGTGGATGTTACAAGTCTACTCCCCTTAAAATAATTTTGTCCTCGAAATTTAAGTCGGTCGTACTCCTTCTAGGTCAGCCACCCACAATCAAAGTCTCTAAGCAATTTCTAACTCGTACAATTCAAAGAATAATATATATAGTCATGGTCAACCATAGCAGTTGAAGGTCTCATCTAGATGGACTAGTCATATTAGATCAAAACAGTCCCATGGTATCAACATGCAAGCAATATAGGGTATTCTGCTAGAAAGATAAGGAAGCAACAAATCATTAAGGTGTAGGACAGTCTACCATCCTATATAAAACTGGTAAAGACAACTAGGAATTAATTATGAAGGGTTACCATTTCAAAGATGATCAAAATCGAAAGTTTAAGGCACGAGTGTCAATAGCATTGAAATACAATAACACAATATTTATAAAAGAAGATTTATTCCCGACATGATCTAAGTTGATCAATTTCAGGATAAATCGAAGTTTGGGCAAGATGGAGAACGAGGCCATTGAAGTCTGAGCACGAGTATCCAAGATTTGATATCCATGTCATAATTGAATTAATTCAATTGAATAAGACCCAAAACATTGGATGATAAGGAGGTAGTTGAAGGTCTCATCTAGATGGACTAGTCATATTAGATCAAAACAGTCCCATGGTATCAACATGCAAGCAATATAGGGTATTCTGCTGGAAAGATAAGGAAGCAATAAATCATTAAGGTATAGGACAGTCTACCATCCTATATGAAACTGGTAAAGACAACTAGGAATTAATTATGAAGGGTTACCATTCCAAAGATAATCAAAATCGAAAGTTTAAGGCACGAGTGTCAATAGCATTGAAATCCAATTACACAATATTTATAAATGAAGATTTAGTCCCGGCATGATCTAAGTTGATCAATTTCAGGATAAATCGAATTTTGGGCAAGATAGAGAACGAGGCCATTGAAGTCTGAGCACGAGTATCCAAGATTTGATATCCATGTCATAATTGAATTAATTCAATTAAATAAGACCCCAAACATTGGATGATAAGGAGGATGACCCGGTCTACTGGTCACGATCAAAAGAATTAGAATTTAAAGGATGATGCAAGGATATAAAAATAAGTCAATTTCCTCCTTTGGATAGGGAAACTAAACGTGATACTTTGGGTTGATCTATCAAGTACAGTGCCTTTTCTTTCTAAAAATGTGAAAGGCAAAAACAATAAAGAGTTCAAAGACGATGCTATTAAGTACAATACGTGGTTCATAGGCGATGGAAATAATTCAAAAGAGAATTGCCAAAGCTGTCATGGATGAGACTCTAGCGCAAATTTAACTATGTCTCCCTCCACGTAGAATAATATATAAAAAAATGAACCAAAGTACAAAAAGTTGATCAGACCATCATGCACCGGTTCTGATTAGACAATATGCTAGTGGGTGCCAGCCCCTAATAAAATATGTCGTGATCAAGATCGAAAAGATAAGCTTGCAAAACTGGTGCTAAATTAGCAACATAAGATAGACAAAATATAAGTAAGGATAATGATAAAGGAAGTTAATAGTCTAAGATACTTTAAACATCAAGGAGTGAGGGTGAAACAAAATAAGAGGAAAAGGATTTTCAAATCGAAGTTCATAATGAGATTCTCAAGGGTCGTCCAGGAATCTCTCAAGGAATTCTAAGTGTGATTGAGTATCCTCTAATTCTAACACCTGATTTCCTATACTCTATAGCAGGCTCGTAGCAGTGCAACTAAGTCGCCATACTACCACGATATTGCACTAATGCGAATCTCGACCTGCATGGGTCACCACTAAAAATGTGTCACGACCCGCACCCGGTTTACGGGCACGAGAACGTGGGTACGTCCAGCCTACGCCGCAGTATCGGCGGTAGAATGCTGTTCTAGGTCACAATCTATCTAACACAATGTGATGTACCATCCAGACGGAGGACAATCTCATAAGGATACAAACTCAATCACAATATAGGGATAGATAAATAGCACAATGAAATAGATAAGAAAATCTACAAGAAAGAGACAACTAGAAGTGAAGTAAAACAATTTCATTAATTAACTCAAGGTCTCAATACAACTCCATGATAAAAAGAAAGGAAGAAACACAAACTCTATACAACTACTCCAAGCTCTACTAGTGTCCTCTAGGCTAGCTGTGAACTCCAAGTTTCCTATAAAATTTTATCAACGGGTCCAATCAGGACTGGAATGAATACATCTCATCAAGTAAATCCAAGTAAATAACGAAAACTATAAAAACAATTATAGACAATTTTATTGATGTAGTATGGAAATTCGAGACAGTTTAAGATGTAAAACTATAGTAAAAGAACAAGAAAAATAAAAGCTGTGAAACAGAATATCATGTCAATGAAGACTGTAAATAAAAGCTAGCTGAACTAGAATAATGTGATATGAGTCCAGTGGTACAATATATGTCAAGTGTGATTCCATTCAATGATCCAAGTTGGGTGATTCTTGTAATGGTTCTTGTGATGATTCTAGTAACGATTCTAGACAATACTCACAGTGTGTTTTAAAATACTGAGATCGACATATAAACGGCTAGGGGTAATTCGGCACATCACACACTGGCCAAGTGTGGGATGGCTATCGTTCTTGTATAATTCACAGGGAGGTGGTTCGAGTATTTAGGAATGTTTATATGTCTACTCAAGTATTTCCCCGCCCGACAAATATGAGTGAATCCATAACACGACACGTAAATCGAGAATAAATCTAGCCAGAACATGAAGGTGCTTGTAGGTGATTCTTGTAATCGTTCTTGTAATAGAGGCTAGACGAGTAAGGTATGTGTGTCGTATACATGAATTCTAGAAAATCTTAATTCTTGTTTGTAACCGAGAATCAATAGAAATGACTAAAACTGAAATATAGAATTCGACAAGTAAATGAAAGAACTATCAGAGAATGTACTCGTCTGACAATCCGAGCTGCTAATGAGGATGTATAACTGAACTGGAGTAATGTAAACCTATTTAAGGTAACCACAAGTCACAATATGGTCTAACATATTATAAGAAAGGGCTACAATGCAGTTCTATATGCTTCTAAGTCCTTCTAGGTAAAGGTCAACCTTGGTCAACTCTGGTCAAACCTGGTCAACTCTGGTCAAACCTAGTCAAACATTGGTTAACTAGTCTGTTTACTAATTTTTAGGTTATACACAAGTTTCTAGGTCATTCTAAATTCGTTTGAGTTGAATTGGATCAAGTTTGACCCAAAGTTGAATTTTGTCAACTTGGTCAACTTGTCGGTCAACTCGACTAAACTAAGGTCTTTGGGTCGATCCTAATTTGTCCCAATACTCCAATGGTCACAACACTAACCTACAATCATATAAAACTATAGTCTATCCACCACTAGCATATATATATATATATATATATATATATATATATATATATATATATATATATATTTTATATATATATATATACATATATATATATATATATATATATATATATATATATATATATATATATATATATATATATACATATATATAGAGACTCCCTCTAAGCATAAAAAAAAATATATATATATATATACATATATAATATACATAAAATATATATATATATATATATATATATATATATATATATATATATATATATATATATATAAAATATAGAGACTCCCTCTAAGCACATACATATATACATAACCCATATATCAAAGAATAGTGGTGCAAAGAATACAGACTGTTATCACTCCAGAATTCTGGAAATAATCAGTCCAAGATCATCTACCCAAAATTATGTCACACAAGTATTTATATATGAAACATACAATGTATAAACTATATATTTTGGTATATACAATATAGGTTCGCTAGTACCGGAAATAGATCGATCTCTCGATCCGGAGCGATACAAAAATCTGGAAAAACTGAACCCTCGCTCCAAAACAGCGCTTATATATACATAACCATATTCATGAAATATATATATATATATATATATATATATATATATATATATATATATATATATATATATAGGCCTACAAGTAGAAAACTCATATATGATTGAGAAGAGCAAATAATTAAGTAAAAAATCCGCGGATCACTTTCCGTAAGTTCTAAATATCATTTATAAACTAATAAAACAGAAAATACGAATTAAAAGTCAAAGGATCGAAAAATCACATTTCTATTCAAAATTTTGAACCCGAAAAATCCAATTTCGACAGAACGACTCAAAACGCAAAATACACCAAATCAATCCGCAAAACTCGGCATACACGCTGGTCTCAACCTACGTGATGCGCTCGGGACTCATGGGTCCAAAATTGTGTCCGTGTTGTGTCCACAGAACGCCTATCAGAAAAACCCGATACCGCGTGTCAAAGAGAGTATTCTCGCTCGATTGCGCGTCATACGCACAACGAGAAGCCACGAGCACGTGCACACGGCTAGGTAGGGTCACGAGGTAGGTCTAGGACACGTTGACATGACACAAAGTCACAGCGACGCGACGTAATGGCCCACGTACAGCGCGCGGCCTGTGCGCGCGTGCGCGTGCGGGCGGTTCGCCGCTCGTGGCTCGCGCGTGGGGCCACTTCGAGACTTGGGGTCGAGCCCTTGGGTAGTCTAGGTATAGGGCTACGTGTCCGAACTCCTGGAATGGTCCCTCGTCGCGTTGTGTGCGCGTACGAAGAGCGCTCCGTGTCCGTTCGGATGCCGAAATCGTGTCGATTTCCGATCTGTCTTCACGGAAGTTTCTTAAAATAATATTATCTAAACGTTCGTGAAGACAGAATCGAAAAATAGCAAGTTTTGTTTCTTAGCGGCATTTTGTCGAACACGTGCCTTGACGGGTCGACACATGTCCGATACCGCTACTAAATGAACTCGAAACATAACCAAACTTTATGGGCAAGTCCAGGGTACCTATATGGATGCAAATATGAAAGAAAATTCAGAATAAACATGGTAGAAAAGGGTTTACCTATTGAGTGTCAAGAATCCAATAAACAGAACTCCTCGAACGACGTGTCGGTCGTTTCCCCTCAAGTAAATGCCTCCGCCTCCTCGAATGTAATACTCCAGCAAATCCTCCTCTTCTAGACGAGTGCAACGGAGTTCATTTGGGGAGAAACGGACTCCAGATGAAGAAACTAGAAATTTTTTGAGGAGAAGATCTATTAGGGTTTTCACTTGTGGAGGCTATGCTTCACAAATGAATGAGAGAGGGGGGTACTGCTGTGGCCGGCCATTATGGGGGGTTTCTAGGGTTAGGGTTTCACTTGGCTCAACTCCCTCTCAAGTTGAAATAAGGCCCAAGTCAAAAGGCTCAAATGACTACATGCAAAAGGCTTAAAAATTATCCAAAAGTCTTCTAAATTGAACCCAAGCCCTAAATAAATTCTAATAGGTGAAAAGTAAATTCTAAGACATGGTTAGGCTCCTATACAATGTCCACTAAGGTTAAACCAGTTGCTAGCACAACACAAGTTAAAATATCTAGAAAATCAAAAAATGGCCAAAATGGCTAAAATGACTAAAATACCCTTTCTATGAAAAAGTGGATGCTACACTTAAGAACTAAAACCAGCATATCAGAACATAAAATAAGATAGATAATAATAAGACATGAAATCTAAATAGGGCAATAAATGTCAAGAGGATAAGAAATTATTTCGATCAGTTATTGATAAGGGAAGCATAAGCAATCATGTTCCGAAGTAGCCAGGTACTGGAACAAGACAAGGCTTGGACTGGTTAGACTCCATCCAACATTTACGGCCAAGCAATAAGTACGACTTGATACTTTAACTAACTAGGGTTATCACAGGCCTAGTTACTAGCAAGATGCAATGAGAAGTTCCAACAGCCATAAGCCCTGCTGACCATCCAGGTTATTCAGACAAAATTAGGGGTTAAGTTCATGTGGGTACATCGTCCAAGAAACGCATGTACCCTTAAGTAGTTTGGAGGGTACAACACATGACCGTGTGCTGGAAATGTGTCCTACTCGACGGCTGGCTACAAATCCCATAATGGGGCGCCCAGATAACGGGATTGCCTGTAGCTGGGAAATCTCTTCATGGCTACTGGATTATTCTAGTTATTTAGCCTTAGTCAGTTTTAGTAGGTACCCCTGACCGTGGTACTCAGGGGTCCCTGTCCTAGACATGATGTAAGACAATACTGGTTCATTTGTACAAACACAATCGTCAACGGTGTCCAGACCATTCATTCTTGTCATGTCAGGCTAGCCGTCCCAACAGCATTCAATAGTTCCCATCATGCTTACTTTTCATATCACGCCATATCATGTCACGTCAAATTACTTGTTATACCATGCCGTGTACCAATTCATGATTATCAAGTTCATGACAAAAGGTACAAGAATATAAAAAGGGCAAACGAAGTACGCTAAGTGCTCAAAGCCACTATGCTAGCGAAACTACGCTAGGCCAAGGGTCCCCGAGCGTAAAATAGCTTTACGTGGGAAAGAACAAGGAAAGACAGCTCTACGTGAGCAAGGCTGCACGCGAGCGAGACTCTATGCGAGCGGGAGAGTCTACGCGAGCGAGGCTGCACGCGAGCGAGACTCTACGCGAGCGAGAACTCTACGCGAGCGAAATGGCACGCGAGCGAGACTCTACGCGAGCGAGAACTCTACGCAAGCGAGACTGCACGTGAGCGAGAGTAGCCCCTGCGTATAGTTCGGATGAACTCCGCGTAGAATAGATTACGCTGGCACGTAAGCATGTGTGCGTAAAGGAAAACACTATGCTGGCACGTAAGAACGTGTGCATAAAAGAAAATTACTACGCTGGCACGGAAGAACGTGTGCGTAAAGGCTTCATCCTCTCCCCAAGGCCGAGACAAGCAGCCATAGGACTCAAGAACTCAAGAAACCCCATCTCGACCAAGACTTGATCCAACCATTAAAAGGCCAAACTTACGTAGGATCGAAATTCCTACTATATGGAATTCTAAATTATTTGGAAACAACCAAGTTTATTAGATCAAAATCTAAGAAATTCGTAATGCAACAAACTTAGATCTACAAGAAATAAACCATGGAAATTGAAAATGCTAAGTACTAAAGTGTCTTAGAATCTCGTGAGGAAGACAATAGAACAATAAAAATAGAGTTCCTCTATGAAGCAAGTTGCACTTGCCTAAGCCTCTCTCTTGGTAGGTGGAGAGAGAGTTATGAGGAAGAAGGAGTTAATGAGAAAT
Source organism: Iris pallida (assembly GCA_029216955.1). Lineage (NCBI taxonomy): Eukaryota > Viridiplantae > Streptophyta > Magnoliopsida > Asparagales > Iridaceae > Iris > Iris pallida. The sequence continues at coordinate 8,595,936 of JANAVB010030814.1, forward strand.
GAATAAGGAAAGAGAAGGGTTGTTAGGTTAATAAATGATGGATGATGGTAGGTAGGGGTTTGCATACTAACCCAAACCGAGCCAAACCAAGCCGAACCCGATGCATGCCAAAGCCAAAATAGACCACACAAACCATGAAATGCTAACCAACCCATGCCAAAGCAAAAACCTAAGACTAGCCAGCCAGGACAAGTCGAAATACGGGTCCGAGATACGTACACGTATACCAAAATACGTATAACAAAATCCGAGGGTGACAACATCGACACACGAATTCGTCTTTAATCGCTAACTTTTCTTCTATAATCAAAATCCGATCCAACAAATTTTGATTTGTTCATTCAGTATATGATAACTCATCCGATCAATCATTTATCTTATTTGAATTCAGCACACCACTCGAGTTGGATCGTATATATATTTAAGACGTCCCCCAAATATATACATTTCAACCATGACTCATGGTAAAAAATCTAACCATCCTCCAGAACTTACAAAACTTCTTTTATTTGTAAACCATCTATCCATCCGAAACCAATGTCCGATTCTATCAATCGTCAACTCTTCAAAATCATTCATATCCAACATTCAAGCCTCATTTCTACAAACTAGCCACCCTAGCTCTATAATCTATCAAGGCGACTTTCGTTAAGGTCAATCACACCAAGTCTATCTTTTCGCACAGGGACGTCTGCCTAACTGCTAGGCCATCTCACCAAGTCAAAGTCAAAGTCATGCACCACCCCGTACAAGCAATATCAAATACTCACCTACCCAATTCTAAGGTCAAACCATAGTCGATAGTACGAGGTCTTTCTACCCAAACTCGTATCACTCCGATTTCTAAATTCGAGCACGAATTTCTCCTATTCGTATTCGCAATGTTCGGTCCAAGGGGTCAGAGTCTTTCAACAAATCCATTTATAGGATAAATTATTTCACGATCATCCTCGACCATACTATGGTTCCATGATATAATCGTACAACTCTTAACTCATAATCCTTAATTCATTCAATCGACCTATCAATCCAAACTTGTATACTTAAATTATAAAATTCTAATACAAAATTCACCAATCCTAATTTCCACGTCATATAATATCTATCATAATTCATCGATCGTAATGTTCCTCCAATCCCAATCCTACTAGCCCTCGATTCGTGCATATATATAATCGCACAATCACAAGATCGCCTACTATAAATTCTCGAGTCGTATTATCCTTATATTAGTGATCATCATTCCGTCAATATTTTAATTTCGTATAGTCTGATTATCATTTATTCATGTATCTTCAAATTTATCTTATTAAGTCATCCAAACATTCATTTCTTTCAATTAGTCCATCAATTTCCAAATTACTGAATATGTACAAACGATAACATTCGATACGATCATTATTTCTCAAATCAGTGTACCCTCGAGTTATTACACATCAATCTTTGATACGCCTCAATACCATCGATGATATACATGACCTGAAAATCTTTCTTTGCAACAAACTCTAAGTCATGCAACTAATGCTATCATCCGAACTGAATATGCGATCCGTTCCTCGACATTCAAGATCAAATTAGTTACATCATCAATTTATTTAAACCCAAAAATCACGTTCGTCTATCTTTCTATTTTAAGTAATCGAGCAACATCTATCCCAAATTCTTAGAGTCATTCTCGTATCTTTAATTCAACGTTTTCATGCATACCATACTTTAATCGTGTTATCTTTACTTAGTCAAATTTTGAATTTTTAATTTTGCTCAGTTCTGTGCTAAGATTTTCGTATACGATCCATATTGATTCCTCTACCGAGTTATCAGTTTGTTACGCCTTAACTTTTCTTCAATTCAATCTACCTACTTAATTATTTTTGCATTTCGTACTTATGCAATCCCAATCTGGTGCGCATTATTTCTAGTTCGTTCGAATCAACTCATCAAAAACTTCAATATTATAACTTAGTCGATCTAAGGCTTTGCATACTCTTGTCGCTTGCTGATAGACCCATCGGCACCCAGATCCTCAATTCGATCGACATCTCCAAGGCTATCCCAAACACCACTCAGGAATGATGTCATTTGACAAATTCTCGAAATAATCATTCGATTCACAAATTGATACATTCGAATATATATTCGACCCATTCCTCAAAATTCAAGCATGATTCATTTGTATCACTTTGGCGATATCATCATTCGATAGCACCTCTATCGCTAACTACCCAATATTTTATGAATCAAGTCTAACTCATTCTTGTCTGACACAATTGAACCCTGCACACAACTTGCCAATGTCGACACAATTCTTGGTATATATGCCTAGCCTGACTTAGCCAACCGTGCCTTACATGAAACCATCTTTGTTCAACCAAATTTCTTTTGTGTAATTTTACAAAATATATAAATTTATTATATGGAACATCCTGTGGAACATGGGAGAGAGCACATCAATAATATCAAGAACCAAGAGAACATCAGAGTTGAAGAATTCAGTCAAAATTCCAAGGACGTAAAGCTGTGCTCTGATACCATTATGTTACGCCCTGGTCCCTAAGGACCGTTCGTCCTCACTAGCGCGTAATGCCGTGCGAGCCTAGGTTGAGCCTGCGCAAGGCAATTCCATAATGGCCGATGATAGGCTAAGAGACGGGGTCGTCGCACAAAAGTCCCAAAGCAGAACATTGATGAAAGGAAACACATGTATTCAAACAAAATCAGAACTTTTATTGATATTAAACATAAGATTACGAGGGCGCGAAGCCAAGATTACAAGTCACTCAAGTTCACTTTCTCTCTGATTACAAACACTCAGCTCTCTCTCTCATCTCTTAATACAAAGGTCTACGACTTTCCACTAGCGGATGCTTCAGAAGGAGATGTCCATACATTATGTCTCATATTGGTGAAGACTTTAATGCGGTCGTACGCCTCGAAATGCCAAAGAATTCCATGTCCAAGCTCGTCCAAGCGAGCTCCATCCCGAGCGTGCTGATACCTGAACCTGCACATGAAGACTGGTCAGGTATCAGTATACAACCATACTACTGAGTGAGCTCCTCGTCCACTCGTACAAAACCAACACATTTTTATTTAGTGAATACGAACTATGCATTTAGTTGTCTTTCTAGTCTTGCCTTAGGATCAAATTAATGTCATTGACTACTAGCCATATTTGTGTCTCTAGACCATTATCGTGCCTTGTACCGATAACTTACTTATCTTTGTGACTCTAGACCATTCCTATACCAATAACAGTAATGTATCAACTCATGTTGGCCCTGCGGCCCATACTAGCCTTATGGTACATACTTGTTTGACTTTTCAATATAACCCAAATTGTGGGACTTAGTGATGTAGCCCAAAATGTGGAAACTCAGTGCCAAATACTAGACCAATATGCCATACTCCATACCAAAGCATGTGTCTCTTCTATAGCTAAATCTTAGGCTGCATATTTATATTGCATAACGTGCACACAATTCTTGACTCATTCATGTCGTGCTTACACTTTTTGTGAATCAACCAACACCGTGCATAGACTTTTCTTACTCAATCCTAAGACATGCACGCAGATTGCCACAAATATGCCGACCCATTCTATATAAAAGGTCACTAACATGACAAGCTATCCGTGGACTATAGCCTGACGTCGACAAGGTCGTCCGACGTGGGTGGTGAGTCCCGTCGAAAGCCTTGAATTACCTGAATGGTATAATTAAACTCAGATATCGCATTTTCTCCTAGGTCGGATCGGTCCTGTGGCCCCAGGTTGCCTTCTAAGGAACCGTCGCCCTTGTGCACAAGTTGTCTAATAACCATACAGGACTCGACACAACTTACCATCCTACACAGTCATTATATTTTTAATATTATCATCTATTCCGTACAATGTTGGAGAGTCCCAAATGAGGGACTGCCTCGGTGACAAATGGTCGCATGAATTTTCTTCTTTGAAACCAAAAAAATGGCTATTGTATACCCTTCCTATTTGAATTGAACAAAATGTGTTCAATACGTGCTATAGACAGTGGCATACTTCTCATTGGACCAACCGTGGTTCGTGTATTAAACTAATTATATTCTTTGCGACATTACCGCCCAAGTCATACTCTATATGACGAGCTTTAAGACCATGGGAACGTGTGGCTATATTAAGCCGTAGAATCGTGGGACAGTGCCTGCTATGACAACCAATCGATAGCCCGTGACCTTACTTCGTTTAACTCAATTCGTGCGATCGAAAGACCGGGTGCAAACTTTAAAAAACATCATGGAGTGATATCTAGGCAGCAAGTTAACTTTTTCTATGTTCTATACACATTTGACTCAAAGCGGGATTATTCTCTTAGCTATGTGGATTCATATCTTTTATTATCAGGCCTATTCAGTGCAGTAAAACTTCTATTTATTATTGTGAAGGCTAAGCTGAGGCAAGTTTACCGAAGCCACCAACCGTAGTGATGAGTTGCCTCGGTCGAGCGGGACTTCGAGCAAGCCGTTGTATGGCTAAGTTCAAACGCCGTTGCATTTCGATTCCTCCAGTTGAAATGAGGTAATGGGGCGTTACATATAAGTCATCCCTTACCATAGCAGTAATATGATTAAAGAAATTCTCTACACATAATAAAGATATAGGGAGAGAGAGGACAACCTTGTCGAATGCCATGGGTTGGAAGAAAATGGCACGGGGAACTGTTGACAAGGATAGCAAAATATATAGTTTTGATACATTACATAATTAAGTCGCGAGAATGTCCAACAAAACAAAGGCCAAGAAGAGCTATGGTTGCGATCAAACTTGTCAAATCATAACTTAATCTATCATAGGCCTTAGCCATATCAATGTTGAGAGCAAAAGAGCTGTGGTTGTGATCAAACTTCATGATGGAATGAAAGGCTTCCTGGGCAATGATGATGTTATCAGTAATTTATCGGCCAGGAACAAATGCATTTTGAAATAAGGTGATGAGTTTATTAAGTAACGAATGAATTCTATTAGCAATGATTTTTGTAATAATTTAGTAACTTACATTACAGAGGGAAATTGGATAATAGTCAACTGGAGAGATAGGGATTTATTTTTTTTGGAATCAGGACCTGGAAAGTTTAGTTCAGATTTAGCAGCATAGTTTGACATTGGAAGAATTTTTTAACGTAATCAATTATCTTAGCCTTTACTATGTCCTATGTAGTTTTGTAGAAAATAGCAAAGAAACTATCTGGGCCCGGAGCTCTATGAGGGTTCGTATGTTTGATGGTATCCCAGATCTCCTCCTCCGAAGAAACTCTGCTTATCGAATCACAATCATGGTCATCAATCTTATGAAGATCATCTAGAATAGTAGTAGGGACAGGGGTGTGCTAATAGCTTCAAAGAGGTTCTTGAAATGGTGCACTAAAGTGTTGGTTATATCTTCATGTTCTAAAGTAGTATCTTCATTCCTTTTTTTTTAGATTAGAGATATAATTCTTCTTTTTCGATTAGTGGCCATAGTGTGAAAGAACTTCGTATTCCTGTCTCCTTCCTTCAACCAAGATATTCTAGACCGTTGCTTCCAATATAGCTCTTGTTGAAGGAGCAGCTTATTAAGAGTAGACTGGGTTTCCTTTCCCTGTAGGAGCATGGCATTAGTAATTAGTTGTGATTGTAACCGTAGTAGACATTGTTCATAAGTCTTGATGTCCACTCCCATATTCCTTAAACTCTTATTCCCCCAGGATTTGAGATTAGGCATTGGGTTCTTAAGTTTGGGAGTGAAGTTAGTGGCATGAGCTTGCTCCGACCTTGCTTTAGATATGATACTCTTATAGTCATTCTCATAAGTCCAAGCGGCCTCAAAATAAGAGGGCAGATGCCTTTAAGAGGATAGGATTGTCATCACTATTCAAACGTGGAAGATATAGAGCAATAGACTTTGGATAGAGCGTTCTCCAGGAGGAATCCACAAGAGAGCGGTCGAGTCTTTCAGCTATGTTCATATTGGCACACCATTTATTAGACCATGTGAAGGCTGGGTCAATATAACCAAGATCCAACGCTCCTGGATGGTTGTACCAATCAATAAATGTTTCTGATGAAGGTAGTTAAAACTGTTACCTCCTGGTTTCTCTCCAGTATTAAGGATATCGTTGCAATCTCCAATACAGAGAAAGAGTGAGATCCAGGAGTTGTTGCCAAAAAGGTCTTCTATTCGCCATATTTGATAGGCCGTAAATGCAAATCAGGTGCCATAAAGGTTTGAAGGTATCATTTTCGATGACAATATGTCATGGTGCATAATGGACCGGGCGGTCCAGAATTCGACCTGGGTCCAGCACAGTCAATGTCGGTCTAAGTGGGCAGGTCCCGATCAACGGACCGGTCCAGCTTGGCCATGGACCTAGCGGGTCCGGGCTAGATCCTTATTTTTGGTCCGTTAATCTGGCCCGACCGCCGACCCGGCCCAAGCCCTGTTAATTTTTTTAAAGATTGAAGTAAAAACTTTTTGAATATTGGAGTGCAACTTTCTAGAGTCCAAGGTGCAGTGTTCTTGAGGCTTCAACTTATACGAAATCTGGAATGATGCAGTAGTAGTAGAACTAGGGCTAGGGTTTTGTGGAGGCGTTAAAGTAAAAACAGAGAGAGCGCTCGACGACGGAGCTTATGTCACGACCCGCACCCGCCTTTCGAGATATGAGTGTGTGTCTAAGCCAGCCTACGCCACAGTATCAGCGGTAAAACGTTATCTAGACCACAATGCTCAAAATCACAATAAATGCTCATTCATAAAATTAAATTATTTTATAATGTTCATAAGTCTTATATTTGAAGAATTTAAAAGTCTCGCATAATGAAATAAGCAACTAATCTATCTAACTAGTCTTCTAGTGTGGCCTTCCAACGAACCCATGCCTCCCCGATGCTAATAGTTACCGCGACTAACTTGAAAAATATTGGTTTCTAGTAGGGAATGGAATGAGTAGAATTCAAGCATGTAATTCCAAGTATATGATAATGACTATAAAAACAGTAAAAAGTCATGACATACATGATGAAAAAAATAAACTATAAAACATGACACGAAAAATATGGTGGAACCGTTAATCATGAACTATAAAGACAAGTGAAACATAGAACAAAAAAACTTAACCAACTATGTGATTTAAAGTACACCTTTCAATATGTGATCAGGCTGGTCCACTACATCGCACGGTCTACATATGATTTGCATCCTCACTGTCTACATTGCATGAAATAAATCATGGTCTACATTGTATGAAATAAAATACGGTCTATAGTTTATGAAATAAAGCACGGTCTACGGGGTTGATCACATATCTACTTAGTACCTACTTTCCCACCCAACTACTACACATGGATTAGTCACGACAATAAATCACGAATCACGGTAGAATAAACATTATATCATGAATAAATTCCATATGACACTAACTCCTGTATCGAACGTGTCAAGAATCAAATATGTATCACTAATCATACGATTATAGTAATTAACAATATTGGAAACAAGACATGAACTGTACTTGCATGGTGTCCTGAGCTGCTGATGAAGGTTTGGTGAAGCAAAGAAAGCCAATTGCCACAACCGTCCTTGAATACTGAAACAAACATCACGAACATATTTGGAATAAAAGAAATGTCTAAAATTGCCTACCCAAAAGTCCAATTCTTGACAGAGGGGCAAAATTATAATTTTGGGTCAAAACGATGTCCGCCATTGGACCAGTTTTGCACCAAAATATGTTCCGATACCTACGGTCTCTAAAGTCATAAAACCATATGTCTACAAGTTCAGTTTGACGATACGAACCCAATCGAATGTCCAAAGTTGGATTCCGATGGGCCGTGCACAAATTCGCCCATTGGATAGGGTCGCAGGCCCGCCAAAATAGCGTTCCAGTCGACCTTCTCAGTATTGGACCAAACTTGGCATACAGGACCAGAAAAATAACACGGTCTTGTTGGCTCAAGTTTCGTCTCGAGACGACGAACGTGCACGAAGTTATGGGCTAGTTTAGAGAGAGGCCGATACAGGATATCTCGACGGATACGCCTCGATTTCGTCGCGCACACACAGCAAAATCGAGTTCCGTCGAATCCCACACGTCGAAGACATGCATACGCATCTTTCGATGCTCATGGATTACGACCACATCGTCCGGCTTATCGGGTTGCAAAGCGTATTGGGAAATTTTTCCAAAATTCTAGTTTTTAAAAATGAGTTTTTCTTGATTTTCGAAATCGAATAACTTTGTACATACTTAATGAAATTTTGATCTACAAAATAGGTTTTAATCTCGTATATGTTATCTAAAATTGTTTTAAATTGGTTTTTGAAAACTCTTAGCATTTAGTTCAAGAATACCCTTCCAAAATAGGGTGTTCGCTGCTTTCATGTCATGCTTTTGGACATTAATCGTCGGGTTTTCAAATCGATTTCGCACAGGCTCTGTTCGATTCTTCCCTATTCTAATTAATAGGGTTTGGAGGTGTATAGGTTGGCTACACGTTGGAACATCTACTCGAATTTTCCATCTAACTGATTGAAAGAAAAAGGCTCGTAAAATAGAGTACATGGACTGTTTTTCAAACAGAGTGTTCTCTGTTGCAGGGTGTTCCGACGACTGGATCGGCGGTGCAGGGTTACGGTTGGCTGGGAGGGCTCGCCTGTGGTCGAGAGTCTCTCTAGGATCGAGAGGCTCGAATACGATAGAAGTTTGGCTATGGGAATGGGTTTTTCTATTTTTGCTACTCATTTATATATAATGAAGATTTAAACAGATTTCTAATCTGTTTTAATCCGGATTTTTAATGAGTTTTAACAAAAATCTATAGAGAATTGGATAGGCTGGATTTTGGAAAAGATTTCAGGGAAAAATTATTCAAGATTTGATCGAATCAAATCTTCCCTCACGCGCCTCTGTTCGTGGAAGGAAAAGAAAATGGGGGGCTCGGGTGATTTTTGAGTTGTTTCTCTCGTGAGAAATTCATTTGAATCTCTCGTGAGAGAAATTCATTCGTTTTTCTTTTTTTTTTCCTTTTTTCTCTTTTCTCTTTCTATGTTATAAATAACTTATAAAAATCTAAAAAATTCTAATAAATATCTAAAATTCCTAGAAGTAGAAAGTAATTTTATAAATAACAAAAAAAAGTATTCTTGGTATAAATACCCATTTGTAACTATAAAGGAAACCTTGGTTTTGGGGAAACTTATTTAATAAGAGTCTCCAAAATTCTATTAATAATTCTAAAAATAATTTCTAAATAACTAATATTTATTTTTGTGAAAATAATTTCTAATCTCCAAGGTCATATAAAAAATATTGCTATATAAAATATTTAATATTAGTCACAACCTATTAACCACAGCTAAATCTTCATATTTCAAGAAAACAAAAAGGATTTCAAATTACAAAAAAAAAACAATTAATTAATTAATTTAGCAAATTTAGAAAAATTTGAAGAGGTTTACATCATACCCAACTTATTAAAATTTTATCCTCGAAATTAAAAATAATCTTAATGTATAAAAATGAGATTTAATACAAGGGAGGGCAAGTATGTCAAATCGTAACTCGAAAATGATGGGGAGATACTTATAAATGAAATCCAATTTGATGCCATATTCTACAAGATAGGGTATTCTTAGTTCGGGGTCCTACCCAACTTATAGAAGTTGGCTAACCGTGGAAATCATCACTACAAAACTTTCTGAGAAGGACAATTTCGAAGGCACGAGAGTATTGGACACTTTCGGTCGCAGTCTCGGATTCCAAGTAGGCCTAAATATTGTCATGGCATTCTTGGTCAATAACATCTATAAGAGGATTATTACAATTTGACATTGTTTCTATCATCCATGCTTTCAAGAAGACTCTCTTGTTCGATTATAACTAGAACGTGGCATTTCAAATAAATTTCCTTCTTCGCCTAACATGGGCAACTGAGAGGTGAGGTTGAAGTACCTAAGGGAAGAATTCATGGGACAAGAGGTGAGAGTCTATAATAGTGCAGGAATCTTGCTATAGAATTAGAATAGGTATGTGTTTGAAATTCTTAAGTCATAATGACTAGCTGGTGTGTGCGGGATCGAGATTTGGTGTGGTATAGGAGGCATGTGATTGTTTGGGTGGAGTGCATACGTCATAGGTGTGATGCGTCTTGCATAGATCATGGGTATTCAGTTTATTTAAGGAAATGGGGTGGTATTGCATGGTTAGGATCAAATGGAACAAGGTGGGCATTTTATGGTTTATTCTAAGGGAAAATGTGTCCTACTTGTAGTGTATTTGAAATGGAGCATAAGAAGGTATGTTTGTGTGGGACATGCATATCATGTGTATAGCTTTGATCGGTCTAGTTCATGAGTGTAAAATTTGTTGGGAGGAAAATGCTAGTGGTGTGCTCTAAATATCAAAGTCACGGTCGAGGGTATAAAATAATATGGACAGGAGTGGACGTTATAAACTACTGTTTTGTTAGTTCAATTGGAACCAATCTATCCCAATCCTTGGCTAATTCAAAGGAACCCTACGTTCTTAGAAAGGCTTGCCTATACACTTCAGCAATTTCTGTTCTAGAAATACAATCCAAGACACGATTCTATAATAGAATGGATTTGAAGAATCAAGGTTGTGATCTTTTACCGTGGTTATCTAAACGCACAAGCAAGGGATATAAACTGCAATACGAAGATCGTAACACAACTTCCAAACAGATGGAAGAATGGTTACGAATGGAATCCCAGTTTGGCATCCCATTCTAAAGGACAGAGTATAGTAACTTCAAGGTTCTACCCAACTTACATAAATTGGTTTTCATGGAAAGCACAGTAATAGGACCCCTAAGAAGATCAAATTTCAAGGAGGTTTATGAGGATATGGGGTACTTTTGATCATAGTCACGGACTCTATAGGAAGCTAAGGTACTGTTTATTTAACATTGCCCATAATGGACCATGTTTCATCAAAGCAGCAGGAGAGGTCTTGGTCAAGCATAGCCAGAAACAAGTTGCTACGGCAGCATTCCATTCATCGCACAACCTATGCTATGAAAGAATATGGTTAAGGGATTTACGGAAGAAGGATTAGTGGACCATGAGATGGAGACTACATAATAGGTATAGGGATCTATTTCAGAAAGTTTGATTTTATAGTCCAAATATGGCGATATGCATGGATGGGTTTAACTAGGTCTAAATGGGTTCCCTAATTAGATATTAATCTTTGATTGAATAAATCTTGGATTTTAATCTATATTGGCTAGACAAGATCTTATAAGTCAATCTAAACCATTTCTAATAGGTTAGGGTAACCTAGAATTGGTTCCAACTCAAGTGGTTGGGCTAATCGCCAGTTGGGTTGGTTAACTAGGTTCCTAAAGTCCAAAAGTGCACCCTCTGTGACTTGTGTTTAAGTGGCACAAGAGGACTCAATTGAGTGGAACTCTAGTGGCATGTGCGTAATGGGCTTCGAGTAGATCACAACCGTATATTAGGTTGAAAGGCTTTAGTCGAGGTTGAGTCTCTAATTATACTGGAAAAGTATATCGGGATTATGGTAAGGGTTATAGCTTAGCCTTTTTGACCTGAAAGTTGTATCATGAAAATAGAGTACAAGGATGTGTTTGAGTGGAGACATGATATGCCTAAATGAAAGTGGACTCGTCTAGGTCTTGCATACGAAATTTGTTAGGAGGTAACAGCTAGTATTACGCTCCGAATATCAATGTCACAGTAAGGGAACCAAAAGATCTCAATAGAGAGTGGGTGTTCATGAGGTGCTGATTTACCATCCTAGTAGGAACCAACTTATCCTAATCAATCGTAATCCTAGTAATCATAAATTAAACTTCAGAATTTTCTTTCTCGAAATTAAACTAAGATGCGATTCTATGATTACTGAAGTTAGAAAATTTAAATCGTGATATCGTACTTTGACCTTTTGATTATAAAAGCATAATACACGACGTAATAGATAACATGATACGGTAGATCAAGTTTGAAGGTAGTTCTCTAATTTCAAATAGATGGAAAGCGATTGTGTATATATAGCTTTCATGGCCATAGGTGGTATGAAGAACTAAGGGTGATATTACGTGTCTATCTTCCCTCAAATACGAGCATTTGTTTTTTCGAAATAAGTAAAGGTGAAAACAATAAAGAGTTCAAGGGATGGGGAAATCGAATACGAATACAGGGTTCCAAAGGTGATTGAATAATTCATGTAGAGTGGCCAAGGCAGTTGCGGATGAGATCCTAGAGACATCCATGTTTCAATCCACGTGCAATAATTATATAAAGAGCGAACCAAGTGCACTGAGGTTGATCGGACCATAATACACAGATTCTAATTAGATAGTATGTTAATGGGTGTCCTGCTAGATCCTTATTTTTGGTCCAATAATCTGGCCCGGCCGTCGACCCCGCCCAAGCCCGGTTAAATTTTTTTGAAGATTGAAGTAAAAACATTTTGAATATTGGAGTGCAACTTTCTAGAGTCCAAGGTGTAGTGTGTAGAACCCTAGAGGGGGGGGTGAATAGGGAAATAAAATATAAACTACAACAATTGATGCAATAAAGACAATTGAAAGTAAAGAGTAGAAAGATCAAACGAAAACGCAAGGATGTATCCTGGTATCCTCTTTTGAGGCAATCCAGTCCCGGAACTCTCTCCGGCTTTAATCCACTATTATCCAAATAGTACACACGAGTTTGGATCCGAAGAACTCGCCAACTTCAACACGAGTTTGGATCCGAAGACTCGCCAACTTCTACACACGAGTTTTCTTACGAAGGCTCGCCAACTTCAAACAAAAGAGAATGAGAACTTGTTGATCTTCTAACATGTGAAGATCGAAATGTACAACTCTTTAATACTCTAGCACTTTGGGAGAGGATGACAATGAAAAGTTTTGAAGAGTATTAATGGTGGAGCTCTTGGTTGTTGGAAAATTTATGGAAGAGTTGGTGAGAAAGCTCAAGAGAGAGAGAGAGCTTCCTTTTATAAGAAAACCAAGAGTAGGTGGCATTTAATGCTCTAAAATGCAGGCAGACCGGCATGCCGTCGGTATGCCGCGACATACCGCCGGTATGCCGGCCAAATAGTAACGGTCATAATTATGACCGTTCAAGAGCATTAAATGCGGCCATTAATGCGTGTCAGACCAAATCGAAAACTAAGTATTCAAAATTCGGTATACCGCCGGTATGCCGGAGCATACCGTCGGTATGCCGATAAAATGTCACAGAAAGTTTAGAGCTGCTAGAAACGGCATGCCGCCGGTATGCCGCAGCATACCGTCGGTATGCCGACAGTTGATCACAGCAACTTTTGTGTTGCTAAAAACGGTATGTCGCCGGTATGCCGCAGCATGCCGTCGGTATGCCGATATTTCGAGACAACAACTTTCTAGAGTCCAAAAACGGTATACCGCCGGTATGCCGAAGCATACCGTCGGTATGCCGCTTTTTGTCACAGAACCTTTTCTGGACACGAAAACGGTATACCGCCGGTATGTCGAAGCATACCGTCGGTATGCCGCTCTGAATGACATGTTTTTCGATTTGTGCTTTTAGTTATCATCCATCCTTTAGTGTTTACAGATATACCTAGACCAGTACAGACACGAAGACTCTAAGCAGGGAACGCCGGTAACTGCTACAGTCTTCAAGGAAGAAGGAGGAAGCTCTTGAAGTGAAAAACTCCATGTAGTACATCTTCTGAGAATATTTGAATCTGAAGAACAGAAGACTAAACTACGAAGATGCTGTTAATTACTCAAAATAAAATGTGCCAACAAACTCCCCCATTTTGATAATTGACAAAATAGAGAGAGATAGCATCTTCAGGGAGTAGCTCCCCCGTAGGTAGACAGCTCCCCCTCAATACGATTTCTCCCCCTTTGTCACTTAGTCAAAGATGGGGATAATCAATAGAAACATTGCATAAGAGAAAAGACATGAGTATATAAAGAAAAAGCATGCATGAATATATTAAAGAGAAAGTGAATACATGCTGGACCCATACATTTCATAGTAAGAAGATAAAAGACTCTCCACAACGAGAGCCAGACACAAAAGACAACCATAGATAATGTCCCCGAAGGACAGCAAAGAACTAAAACAACCATAAACCGGTCCCCGAAGGACCACTAAAGACAACAAACAGAAAACACACATAAAAACTAGAACCACTCAAGAACCGAAACCACCATCAAAAGGAAGACCATCCCTAATCCTCAGCCGGATCATCATCATCATCACCCTGAGCCTGCTGGAAGGCGCCAAAAGGATCAATGTCGTCAGGGTACATAAACCCATAGGCATTGGGGTCAGAGAAGCGCGGTCCCGTGTACATGGAATCCTGAAGATTAAGATCCAGAAAAGCATCACGGTCTTGAAGAGTGCGCTGAATGAAGTACCCCTGATCGTGGAAACGAGTCTGGATCAGGGCGCCAAGTCTACGAGTGTGGGCCCGCATCTGCTCCTCCGCCTGGGCCATCCGCATATCAAAATACTGCTGAGTGAGCGGTATATAACGGCCCGAAGGAGGAGGGGTAGATGTGGGAGCAGCAGGCGTAGATGCCGGTTGCTCTTGGGAAGATGAGGCACGGGAAGTAGAGGCGCCAGCAAGGGTACGAAAGATAGCAAGATATGAGGGGACGCCATCCGTGGTGCAGAGAGACAGGTCAACATGCTTGGCCTCCATAAGCAGAGTGATAAAAGAGCCATAGAAGAGATTCTGCTTCCCCGAAGGCATGGTACGCCGGAATTGCAGAAGAAGAGTCTTTGGGAAGGAGAATCGCTTCCGGGCATAGTGATGGTACATGCAGACGAGGGCATCACCAGTGATTGCGTCATAGTTTCCACCCTTCGGAAAGAGAGTGTGGCACACAATTCGATGGAGCTCGTAATAAAACGGCTCTAGCTGGACAGAGAGGGCCGGGATGGCAGGAGGGTTGGGACCCTTGCAGATGATTCGGCAGAATTCGTCGAAAGGGGACGCCGCCGAGGAGTTGAGAGCACCCAAAAGAGGTAACGCATCCCCTTTGTCTGGGATGCCTAAGATGGCCCCCACTTCCCGAGATGTGAGACGGAAGTGGCAGTCATTGACCATAGATTGGATGACAGAAGGGTCGTCGTCATCCCCTCTCATGTTGCAATAGAAAAGGCGGACAGCAGCAGGGTAGACAGGGATTTGGCGCCTTAGGAGAGAGGAGAGACCAACATCGTCAAACAAAGGGACGTGACCGAGGAAGAGGTTCCAGTTGATCGCCCGTCCTTTGAATACGTTGTGATTGGCGAAGTGCTGGAACCAAAGCTCGGCGACCAGAGAGTTGGAGAAGACGCGTTGGTCATAGCCGGTAGGCAGCGCCACCGGGACGAAGGGGTTGAACCCGGAGGAATAGGAGGATCGGGGGCGCTTAGGGTTGGCCATGGAGAGGGATTGGTGCTATGGTGTGGAGGAAGAAGGAGTAGAGAGGAGAGGGAGGAAGGAGGGTTTTTAAAGAGAGGAGGAAGATGAAGAGATAATTTTAAAAATAGGTAGGAACGGTTGTAGAGGAAGTTTAAAAGAGAAGGAGTTGAAAAGGTGGAGGGAAGTTATGATGGTGGAGTAAAAAGAGGAGAGAAAAAAGGGGGGAAGTGATGGGTAGTTAATGTGAAGAGATAGAGGATAGTAAATGAGAAGGGAGGTGAAGGGATGGGAGTTGAAGATTGATGGGATGGATGAGAGAGAATAGAAGAGGGTAAAAAGGAATAAATGAAGGAGTGAAAGAATGTGGGCCCGAATCCAGAAATGAAAGCCTATCCGCCGCTGCCCGGCATACCGGCGGTATGCCGACGTGTACCGACGGTATGCCGTCTTTCGAAACAGAACCTAATCCTGCCTTAAAAAACGGCATACCGCCGGTATACCGTAGTATACCGTCGGTGTGCCGGTCGACTGTGACTAAGGATCAAAAGATAAAATGCCTAGTTCACGGCAAAGGAAAGAGAAGCGATCTTCCGGGAGAGGCTTAGTGAAAATATCGGCTAATTGATAGGTAGTATCAATAAATTCAAGATGGATATCTCCTTTTTGCTGATTGTCACGAAGAAAATGGTGTCTAATTTTAATGTGCTTCGTGCGTGAGTGACAAATCGGGTTTTTTCGTGACATTGATAGAGCTAGTGTTATCACATTTAATAGGGGTGCAAGAATGAGAAATGCCATAATCTAAAAGTGTTTGTGACATCCAAAGAATTTGTGCACAATAACAACCAGCCGCAATATACTCTGCCTCAGTGGTGGAAAGAACAACAGAGTTTTGCTTCTTACTAAACCACGATACCAAGGACTTCCCGAGGAATTGACATGTGCCACTAGTGCTTTTTCGGTCAATCTTGCATCCGGCAAAATCTGCATCCGAAAAGCCGTAAAGCTCAAAGGATGAGGATTTCGGATACCAAAGACCCATGTTAATGGTGCCTTTGAGATAACGAAAAATGCGCTTAACGGCACTCAAATGTAATTCCTTTGGATTGGCTTGATATCGTGTACACAAGCAAACACTAAACATGATATCCGGACGGCTAGCCGTTAAATAAAGTAAGCTACCGATCATACCTCTATACTTACGAATGTCGACCGATGTTCCATCTTCATCATTGTCAAGCTTGGTCGTTGTAGCCATAGGGGTCCTCATTGATTTGGATGAGTCAAGGTCGAAACGCTTGAGGAGGTCCTTTGTATATTTTGCTTGATTGATGAAGGTTCCTTTAGGCCCTTGTTTGATTTGTAACCCCAAGAAGAAGGAGAGTTCACCCATCATACTCATTTCAAACTCTTCCTGCATAACTTTGGCAAATTCTACACAAAGTGTGTTGTTAGTAGAACCAAAAATAATATCATGAACATAAATTTGAACCAATAAGAGAGTCCCATCATGTGATTTAATAAAAAGTGTGGTGTCAACTTTTTCCTTTAAAAAATTGTGAGAGACAAGAAAAGAGCTAAGACGCTCATACCAAGCACGTGGAGCTTGTTTGAGGCCATAAAGGGCTTTATGGAGTTTGAAAACGTGGTTAAGAAATTGAAAATCTTCAAAATCGGGAGGTTGTTTAACATAAACTTCCTCCTTAATAATACCATTAAGAAAAGCACTCTTAACATCCATTTGAAATAGCTTAAAGTCATTAAAACAAGCAAAGGCACAAAGCATATGAATGGATTCAAGACGTGCAACCGGAGCATAGGTTTCGTCGTAGTCAATGCCTTCCTCTTGGTTATAGCCTTGAGCAACCAATCGAGCTTTGTTACGAGTCACTAACCCATCTTCATTTAGCTTGTTGCGAAACACCCATTTAGTTCCAATAATGGGATGATTGCTAGGTTTTGGGACAAGTTCCCAAACCTTGCTTCGCTCAAATTGATTGAGCTCTTCTTGCATAGCTATCATCCAAAATTCATCAAGGAAAGCATCATGAACATTTTTAGGCTCTATTTGAGAGATAAAAGCCACATTGGCACAAAGATCACGAGTGGCGGATCTTGTACTAACACTTGAGGAAGGATCCCCAATGATAAGCTCCTTAGGATGATTGGTGACAAATCTCCATTCTCTTGGGAGATCCTTTGGAGGAGGCTCGAGAGGAGGAGACTCTTTTGATGGGGTCACAACTTCATTGTTAGATGAAGAAGGACGATCCTCAATAGAGGAGTTCTCCAACCCAAATGAGATGTCATCAATATCCTCGGAGGAGGAGAATGTAGAAGAGTTGAGTTCGTTAAAAGAGACATTGATTGACTCTTCGACAACAAGACTTCTTTTATTAAAAATACGAAAACCTTTGCTATGAGTAGAGTATCCAAGGAATATCCCTTCATAGGCTTTTTCTTCAAACTTGCCTAGGTTATCCTTGGTATTCAAAATAAAACAATTGCAACAAAAAACCTTGAAATATTCAATAGAAGGAATTTTGTTAAACCAAAGCTCATAAGGAGTCTTCTTAGTAATAGGTCTAATTAAGACTCTATTAATAACATGACACGCCGTATTAACGGCTTCCGCCCAAAAATATTGGGGGAGCTTATATTGGTTTAACATGACCCGGGCCATATCGCCAAGGGTTCTATTCTTTCTCTCCACAACACCATTTTGTTGAGGAGTACGGGGACAAGCAAAATCAAGTCCAAAACCATTCTTTTCACAAAATCTTTTGAAATCAACATTATCAAATTCACCTCCATGATCACTCCTAATTTTGTTAATAGAAAAACCTTTCTCATTTTGAACACGTTTACAAAAAGCAACAAATTCACGAAAGGTATCACTTTCGCAAGCAAAAAAAATAACCCAAGTAAATCTCGAAAAATCATCAACTAAAACAAAAGCATAAAGTTTGCCACCAAGGCTAGCTACTCTACTAGGCCCAAAGAGATCCATATGAATAAGTTGGAGGGGTCTAGTGGTACTCACAGAGTTGATGGATTTGAAGGATGACTTGGTCAACTTACTTTTCTCGCATTCTTCACATACCATATCCTTTTTGAAAGGGATGCTAGGAAGTCCTCGTACAAGCTTCTTGGAGGCGAGGCGAGAGATGGTATCCATGTTGGCGTGTCCAAGCCTCATGTGCCAAAGCCAACTCTCATCGTTCTTTGCAACTAGGCACCTGTCATTGTTAGTACCTTCAACAAGATAAAGAACATAAATATTGTTTTCTCTAATGCCTTCATACACAATAGTTCTATTGGAGCTATCGGTAATGTGGCATTTGAGTTTAACAAATTTGATATCATAACCATTATCGGTAAGATGGCTAATACTTAAGAGATTATGCTTGAGATTAGTAACAAGACATACATTATTAATACAAGGATAAGGAGGAGAACCGATATTACTATTTCCAATAATATAACCTTTAAGATTGTTACCGAAGGAGACGTGTTCTTCTTTCTTCATCGATAGCGTTGTAAAAAGTGAAGCATCACCGGTCATGTGCTGTGAACAACCGCTATCGAGAATCCATTTGCTTCTAGCATGAGAAGGATTCATCACCTATAACATAAGTTGAAGATGAACATTTTGGTACCCATGATCTTATGGGTCCATGAGTGTTAGTCTTAGGAACCCACTTAAGAACTCTCATGTCAACTTGTTTTCTTGTATAACAAAAATTAGAAGTGTGACCCACCAAACCACAATAATTGCACATCAAGGAAGATTTAGAAGAAGAAGTGTGAGTGTTGTGCATGTGTGAGTTTCTAGTGTGAGAAGTTCTACCATGAGTGTTATGATGATAGTAAAAAGCATGATGAGAGGTGTTCTTCTTGACAAAGGGTCCTTTTCTTGTGTTAGAAAAGGAGTTGTGTGTAGTGTTCATGTAATGATTATGCCTAGCATTGTGATGAGTGTGAGGGTGTCTTGGAGCATGCATATGAGTGGTATTCTTATTACCTAAATTCTTACTTCGTGTAAGAAGATCATTATACTTAATAGAGGTAGAATATTCTCTTCTATTAGCATCTTGACATTTGCGCAGGGCAAATTCATAAGAGCTTCTCATGGATTGAATCTCATCATCCTTTTTCTTGATGGTGTCAAGAGATTCTTGAAATTTGAGTCGCAAAGACTCTATTTCATCCGTGTCGGAAATAGGAGATTTTCCCTTCACATCAATGATGATGCTTGAGAGCCTCTCTACTTCAAGTTGAAGAGCCTCAACCTCCTTGAGAGATTTCTTGTATTTATTTCGAACACCTTTGTGTTCTTCATGTAACTCAAGAATGGCTTTCTCCAAATCATCATAGGTAAGAGTGTTTAAAGAAAAATCATCAAGTACCTCATCGGTTGCCATGAGACAGACGTTGGCATTGTGTTTGTACTCTTTGTCGTTGTCGGGGTCGCTCGCGTCGCTTTTACACCAAATGCTAGTGTTGGCGAACTTTCTGGAGGATGAGCTTCCCTTGCTAGGTTTCTCGTACTTGCTTGAGTCTTTTCGTATCATCGAACAATCCCTCTTGATGTGTCCGGGTCTTCTGCATTGATAGCACGCCGGGTCTTCTTCATTGTCCCGTCTAGAGCGGTTGGCCTTGTTGAACTTTAAGAACTTCCGGAAGTGCTTAGCTGTGAGAGCTATTTCTTCATCGTCATCCGACTCATTGTCGTCGGAGCTATCCTTGGAGTAGGACCTTGAAGCTTTGAGAGCGAGAGACTTCTCTTTTTCTTCGGTCTTCTCCTTCTCCTTCTCTTGAATGGAGGATTCCTCTTGATCCTTCATGTCGAGCTCGTGAGTCATTAGCTTACCCATGAGGGTCTCTAGGTTCATGACGGTTAGATCGTTCCCCTCAATGATTGCGGTAGCTTTAGGACTCCAAGCTTTCGTCAATCCTCTAAGAATTTTCCTTATCTTTTCATGAGCGGGATATTCCTTTCCAAGAGAAGAGAGAGGGTTAATAATGTCACCAAAACGAGTAAACATGCTAGCAATAGATTCATCATGCTTCATTTTAAAAGACTCATATTCTTGCGTGAGTCTACTGATCTTGGATTCCTTCACATGTGAAGTTCCCTCGTGTGTGACTTCAAGTAACTTCCAAATCTCATTGGAAGTCTTGCAAGTAGAGATCCGGTTGAATTCACTACTGTCGAAGGCACAGTAAAGAGCATTCATTGTCTTGGCATCTCGACAAGCAAGCTTCTTAATGTTTTCGGCAAGTGTTTCCCGAAGGGTGTCAGAAGCAATATCCTCAATAGCTCTGGAAGGAGTAGGAAGGCCATTTATCACGCAATCCCATAAATCGAAATCTATGGACTTGAGATAAATGCCCATCCTAATCTTCCAGTAGTTATAGTTGGTACCATCAAATAGGGGAGGCCTATTTGTGGAGTGTCCCTCATTGTGAAACGTGTTGATACTAGGGTTAGAGGCCATGGATCACTCAAGGGTGTAAATCCAAATCAAGAGAACGAGGCTTTGATACCAATTGTAGAACCCTAGAGGGGGGTGAATAGGGAAATAAAATATAAACTACAACAATTGATGCAATAAAGACAATTGAAAGTAAAGAGTAGAAAGATCAAACGCAAATGCAAGGATGTATCCTGGTATCCTCTTTTGAGGCAATCCAGTCCCGGAACTCTCTCCGGCTTTAATCCACTATTATCCAAATAGTACACACGAGTTTGGATCCGAAGAACTCGTCAACTTCAACACGAGTTTGGATCCGAAGACTCGCCAACTTCTACACACGAGTTTTCTTACGAAGGCTCGCCAACTTCAAACAAAAGAGAATGAGAACTTGTTGATCTTCTAACACGTGAAGATCGAAAGGTATAACTCTTTAATACTCTAGCACTTTGGGAGAGGATGACAATGAAAAGCTTTGAAGAGTATTAATGGTGGAGCTCTTGGTTGTTGGAAAATTTATGGAAGAGTTGGTGAGAAAGCTCAAGAGAGAGAGCTTCCTTTTATAAGAAAACCAAGAGTAGGTGGCATTTAATGCTCTGAAATGCAGGCAGACCGGCATGCCGTCGGTATGCCGCGGCATGCCGCCGGTATGCCGGCCAAATAGTAACGGTCATAATTATGACCGTTCAAGAGCATTAAATACGGCCATTAATGCGTGTCAGACCAAATCGAAAACTAAGTTTTCGAAATTCGGTATACCGTCGGTATGCCGGAGCATACCGTCGGTATGCCGATAGAATGTCACAGAAAGTTTAGAGCTGCTAGAAATGGCATGCCGCCGGTATGCCGCAGCATACCGTCGGTATGCCGACAGTTGATCATAGCAACTTTTGTGTTGCTAAAAATGGCATGCCGCCGGTATGCCGCAGCATGCCGTCGGTATGTCGACATTTCGAGACAGCAACTTTCTAGAGTCCAAAAACGGTATACCGCCGGTATGCCGAAGCATACCGTCGGTATGTCGCTTTTTGTCACAGAACCTTTTCTGGACACGAAAACGGTATACCGCCGGTATGCCGAAGCATACCACCGGTATGCCGCTCTGAATGACATGTTTTTCGATTTGTGCTTTTAGTTATCATCCATCCTTTAGTGTTTACAGATATACCTAGACCAGTACAGACACGAAGACTCTAAGCAGGGAACGCCGGTAACTGCTACAGTCTTCAAGGAAGAAGGAGGAAGCTCTTGAAGTGAAGAACTCCATGTAGTACATCTTCTGAGAATATTTGAATCTGAAGAACAGAAGACTAAACTACGAAGATGCTGTTAATTACTCAAAATAAAATGTGCCAACATAGTGTTCTTGAGTCTTCAACTTATGCGAAATGTGGAATGATGCAGTAATAGTAGAACTAGGGCTAGGGTTTTGTGGAGGCATTGAAGTAAAAACAGAGAGAGAGCGCTCGGCGACGGAGGCGTTAAAGTAAACTCTATAGCCTAGGTAAACCTATTAGTGTCAGTCAATTACCTTATTAATTGGTAATAAGGACAATAGGATGCTAGGTTGGGAGGCATGTGTCACGATCTGCTCCATGTTTAGGGGCACGAGCACGTGGTTAAGTCCAGCCTACGTCGCAGTATCAGTGGTAGAACGCTGTATAGATCAACTACAACATCTAACATCAATAATAGAATATAAACCTGTCATCTCCGTATGGAGAAATATATATAATATACCTCAATCACATAAACTAAAGAAAGATAAGCACGAATATGATAGAAGATAAAGATGAAATAGATAGTCTGAAATAGTAGCAGAGTCACACACACAAATTCAGAATTTAATGACATAATACAAATCCCATAATAAGTACTACAGACCCAAGTATCAAATCTGGAATACAAGTCCAGTAAAGCCTAACTAAACTAAGTCACTACTGGCGGTGTGTCCTCTATGACCACCAGCTCCATAGGCAAGTCCTGATCAAAGTTACCATCTATCAGAAACCCATACAAGGTCGTGCAATCAGTATCTAAGTCATCTGAAAAATAGTTATCCAGTCAGAATTGGAGCAAAGTACAAATGCCAACAACAGTTCCATTAAATTGACAAATACTATAAGAAACGGTTATAATGGAATACATGATAGAATAACAAGACTGGAAATAAGAAGTACAGGGTAAACTGAATATCATGTCATGGTGTGAGAATATATAGTAAACTTTAAGGTAAAGTGATACAGTCAAATCTGAGTACAATATAAGTATAAACCGTGCCATGAGATATTAGAGTGTTATGTGATCGGCTTGGGTCCAGATCAGGCTGTTTCATTTGACCGACTATGCACAAGTTGTAACGTCCTAGTCCCAAAATACGTAGGACTAGGAACGTAGACATGCCAGTCGTATAATAAATATACGTAAGTTGTAAAATGCAGTAGAACCATAACTAATCTCATCCATACAGAAATAAATAAATAAAAGATATCATATAATGATAATTGAATTGTCTTGATACAATTTGTTGGGCGGAGACAAATCCACTACCAACAAGTAAGGAAAGAAATACATGGAAATAAAATGAGTTTGATGAGCGAAGCGAAGACGATCCAAGTACAATCATCCTCGAAGAAATAACGATGATCACGGCTAGAGCTAAAACACCTGCAAAAGACAAGAACACACACCTGACGAGATAACCAGGTCCTCAGAGGGACGTAACAAGACACATAATATCAAGCCATAAACTGAATATAGATAGCTCAATAGAAACTTTCATATGTCTAAACAAATAAAGGTCCTTTAACCATTCTATGTGTAAATACATTTTGAAGACAACGTTCCATACAAGGGCTCTCGAGGCTAGGAACACGACGCGGTAGCGTTTCAACCAAGGCACTAGTGGCATCTAGAAAAAAGTAAATGCATGGCCTATTAGCACTCGAGTGGGAACTAAGGGGCATCTAGAAAAAAATAAATGCACGACCACTAGCTCTTGGGTGAGTCACTAACGACAGCTAGACGAAGGTAAATGCACGGCACATTTGTGTTTCAACCGAGGAACTAGTGGCATTTAGAGAAAAATAAATAAATGCACGGCCACTAGCTCTCGATTGAGTCACAAATCGCAGCTAGACGAAGGTAAAGGTATGAAATCCCCTTCGCCTAATAACTGTCTTCACCCTCCCCATGCACTACTCGTGTTGAATCCACACCACGATATTCCTAACAACCGCTAAGTCTTGTAGACAATTATATTAGCAGTTATACCCTAACGCTCGTCCTTTATGCACCGATGTACGGTCGGTACGTAAGTCCGAATCTATATGAGACACGTGACATCGTGACACACAGGTGTCGGCCCATGAATGCGGCACAAACAAAGGTGGTCCCTTAACTCTAGGCTAAATACATAAAGAAAACTAAAATATAATAATTTGTAACTACATAGGATTTTGAAAGAACAACTTATAAGAAATAAAACATGCATGATATTGAGCAAGAAATTAAACAGTAAAGGCAAGGTGTCTTGCCTGGTAGAACGCCTGGTGTACTGCAATGATTTATGTAGCACGAACTGTAACTTCGGTGCAACAACTATGCATGGTGACCACTGAAGGAGGCATAGACAGTTCCATTGGGTCCAGAAGGGTCGAATTAGTTAGGGTGGATATAAAGTAGTTTGGAATTGGTAAAGAAATAGGAAAGATGGGCTGACTCACGAGAGAAGAAAAATGGTAAGAAGTTAAATAATATATTTAGTTTTAGAAAATATTTTATAATACTTGAAATATAAACTATTAGTCAAAATATGCTTTCAATTAAATACAAAAAATCTTAAGTCATTTTTAAGGCAAAACTCTAAGTTTCGCTAAATAATATTTTAGCTAAATCTATATTTCCAAACATAACTTTAGATGAATACAAAAATAATCATTTAAGGCAAACCAAATTTGAGTCAAAAATATCATTAGATTTGCGGTCAAACACTTTTAAATAAATATTAAAAATCTCAAAAATTTATCTAGGGTTCTAAAACTATTGTTTAAAATAAGGCCAAGCCAATTATAATATTTGTATAAATATTTGTATATATTTTTGTAGGCTTATTATACCTAATTATACCAAAAATAATTTCTAATAATAACTAAATTAACCATAATTCTTAGTCAATAATACAAATATATATAAAACAATATTAATAATAATGACAATAATAATACATAGTGTACTCATGTACATATAATATTAATCATTAAAAAAACTATTACTATAAAATAAAATACTTATACTGAAAACCAGAAATAACATAACAAAATAATAACAACAACAATAATAATAATAGTAATAATAATAATAATAACAATAATAATAATAATAATAATTTACAAAACAGTTAAACAATAACACAGTGGTTTTTCTCTTTCGAGGAGACCACAGAAGCAACAATAATAACCCAGTGCTTCAAAAAACTACAGAAGCAAAGCTAATTTTTTTTGAGAGAGAGAAGCTGAGAGAGAGTGGAGCGGCGGAAAGGAGAAGAGACGAAAGTGAAGTCGCCGGCGGAGGGGCTCTCACCGGTCGTGGCTCGGTGGAGGTTCACACGCGCTCGCGACGGTGGAGGATGCAGGCCCGCTGCGGCTCCGGTCCATGGGGGTTCTGGGGGGCGCTGGCGATCTCGCCGACGAAAGGTCGGGAAGCTCGCCGGATGGTTTAGGGAGTCGGGGGTTCGGCGGCGCTGGCCGCGAGCTGATGGCTCGCGCAGGGGCTCACCGACGGTGGTGAGGATGCGGCGGCGACTCCTCTGCGAGCGCGTCGCACGGGGAGGACCTGGTGGCTGAAGGGTTTCGACGGTTGGTTGCGGCAAGCGCGGAGGAGAAAAGTGGCGGCGACTGAGAGAGGGTTCGGCGCGCATCCGGACGGAGGAAGGCCAGGGCGGCGGCGGGTGGCTTAGGCGAAGCCAGAGGAAGGTCGGCTCGGTCGGGGAAGAAAGGAAGAGGGTTTTGCGGGCGTCCGGAGGGGAAACGGTGATCGGTCAGTGCAGCTACGGTGGGGTTCGTGGCCGGCATGCGGTGTTGTGTTCCGGCGTCGCAGGATCAGGTCGAGCGGCTCGACGAGGCGGGTACGACTCATCGAAGGACGGTCACCGGAGCTAGGTTTCAGGTGAGGGAGGTTCTTCCTCCTTTTTGGCTCTCTTTTTGGGTTGTTGACGGTGGTGGCATGGTGATGATGATGGTGGTGGTTTTGGGGAATTCTGATGACAATGGAGCACTGGTCATGGTGGTAGAGTTTGGCGGTCGAGTTCCGGCCAGTGGCCTTGGCCGCGGTGGCGGTCCTGGTGGCTGGGTACGATAGACAGGGTTGTGTTGGTGGTCTCGGCGTGGGTGGCTGCACGGAGGTGCTGTCGGTAGAGGCGGCAGGTGGTAGAAAAATGGCTGTGGTCATATTCAGGGTAGTCGGGGTGTTGGTCGTGGGGGTCTTGGGGATGACGACGTTGGTGTTGGTGGCTGAGATGGGTGTTAGCAGAGGCCGGGATCTATGAAGTAGAATGGGTGATCGATGGGGTTAGGATAGGGATAGGTTTATGGATTTGGTGTCGGGGTGTGTCCGACACGGGAAAATTTATGTACATGTAAAAGATGGAATAAGAGTATGGATATGGGCTCACGGACACGATACACGCACGTTTGTGGTGGAACAAATTTTGTGGAGAATGATAAAAAGTTGGAGGAGTGCCTGCCTATTTATAGGATGTGGGAATTTTCAATTGGATAAGAATTAGGATTCATTTAAACCCAATTTAGATAATTCGTAATTTAATTTAAAATCAATCAAATCTAAATCCAAATACAAATCCAATTTAAATCTAATTAAATTTTTTAGTTTAAATCAAATTTTAAATATTTAACTATTTAAATAAATCCGTAAATTCAAATCAAGATTTAAATTGCCACCATAATTTTGAAATAAATTTTTCCAAAAATACTATAAATAATAATTTCAAAATTTACATTATCATTTAAAAATAAACTAATAATTAATTATGAAATATGTATGCACAAATAATATTTACAAATATACACTTTTCTAGCATACCATTTTATAAGAATATATTTTATTATTATAATTGTTTAAAAAAAGCTTTTCATAAATAAAATTATAAATTTAGAATTTTGATAGCTAAAAATAATTATTATATATATTTTCTTGAAACTTATAAAAATAGGAAAAATGTTTTTCCAAAAATGTGTACGCTCGCACATATTCGCACTCGTCGAGCAATCACGAAAAATAAAATTTCGTGCGCGACGTACAATATGACTACTCGACGTACAATACAAAATTTTTAAATCGGTACCAAATTTTAATAATAAAAAATAGTATAAATTTAGGGATTTTACATCCTACCCAACTTAAAAGAATTTCGTCCTCGAAATTAGGAATTCGTAGGGGGTGAGAAGGCACAACAGTAGATAGAAGGGTTCCTTAAAGAAGTTATATGGTCGTGGTCTAGGTTGAGGATATGATTAAGAGACGAATGTAATCACTTCAAGTGATTAGAAAGTCAAGCTTGTAGATTTAGGGTTGAGGGAAAGGTCGAGTAGTTCAAGACAAAGATATAGTTACATTGGGTGGTAATGGTGATAGGATCGTTAGAGGAAGTTCTAGTATAACACCTTCGTCCTTCTAAAAATATGTGAAAGCGAAGGCAATAAGGAGTTTCAAAAGATGATATTATCGAGTACGAATACGTGGTTCAAGGACGATCGAAAAAAAAAATTCAAAGGAGTTGTCAAGACAGTCGCGGATGGGACTCTAGAGGGCAAGTTTAATTATGTCTCATCCACGTAGAATAATAGATAAAAGCGAACCAAAGTGCACTCGGTTGATCAGACCATCATGCACCTGTTCTGATTAGACAATATGTTAGTGGGAGCGACCCAATTATCATATGTCTTGAACAAGCTCGATAAAAGAATAAGCTTGCAAAAACTAGGCTACATTAGCATCATTAGTCTAGATAGTAAAAATATAGGCACGTAAGATTAAGATTGAAATAAAGAACCAATATGAATAGTCTAAGTGCCATAAGGATCTAAGTCTTTGTTTATTCCTATACCATCATTCTACGGTTTTATTGACCAAGGCTTGGTTGACGAAATGGGTTAAATTCCTCTAGTCTCTATGGTCTAGATAATACTATTGGTATTCCCTTAATGGTCAAGGGTGTGTCAGGTCGTGGGGTGTTCTACCCAACTTAAAGAATTAAGCTAAGGGTGTTTGGGACATCTAACTAGTAGGGTCAATCTCTAGCAAGCACGAAGAGAAGATAAGAATAATGATAGAAGGAATCAAGCAAGATACAATCGATGAGTCGGTCGAATATGGAATCGAAGAAAAATGTCAAGTATGTGGATGAGATCCTAGACTTCTAATCCTATTCGCAGGCTTGCTTGGTACGGTAAAGTAACCAAACAATTTCTCTTGACCTGCATGGGCCACCACAAAAACATGTAACGTCCCAGTCCCAAAATACGTAGGACTAGGAACATAGACATGCCAACCGTATAATAAATATACGTAATCTATAAAATGCAGTAGAACCATAACTAATCTCATCCACACAGAAATAAATGAATAAAAGATATCATATAATGATAATTGAATTGTCTTGATACAATTTGTTGGGCGGAGATAAATCCACTACCAACAAGTAAGGAAAGAAATACATGGAAATGAAATGAGTTTGGCGAGCGAAGCGAAGACGATCCAAGTGCAATCATCCTCGAAGAAATAACGATGATCACGGCTAGAGCTAAAACACCTGCGAAAGACAAGAGCACACACCTGACGAGATAACCAGGTCCTCAGAGGGACGTAACACGACACATAATATCATGCCATAAACTGAATATAGTTAGCTCAATAGAAACTTGCATATGTCTAAACAAATAAAGGTCCTTTAACCATTCTATGTGTAAATGCATTTTGAAGACAACGTTCCACACAAGGGCTCTCGATGCTAGGAACACGGCGCGTTAGCGTTTCAACCAAGGCACTAGTGGAGTCTAGAGAAAAGTAAATGCACGTGCCATTAGCACTCGAGTGAGAACTAAGGGTCATCTAGAGAAAAATAAATGTACGACCGCTAGCTCTTGGGTGAGTCACTAACGGCAGCTAGACGAAAGTAAATGCACGGCACATTTGTGTTTCAACCGAGGCACTAGTGGCATCTAGAGAAAAATAAATAAATGCACGGCCACTAGCTCTCGACTGAGTCACAAATGGCATCTAGACGAAGGTAAAGGTGTGAAAGCCCCTGCGCCTAATAACTGTCTTTAGCCTCCCCATGCACTACGCGTGCTGAATCCACACCACGATATTCCTAATAACCGCTAAATCTTCTAGGCAATTATATTAGCAGTTATACCCTAACGCTCGTCCTGTAGGCACCGATGTACGGTCGGTACGTAAGTCTGAATCTATATGAGACACGTGACATCGTGGCACACAGGTGTCGGCCCATGAATGCGGCACAAACAAAGGTGGTCCCTTAACTCTAGGCTAAATACATAAAGAAAACTAAAATATAATAATTTGCAACTACATAGGATTTTGAAAGAAAACTTATAAGAAATAAAACATGCATGATATTGAGCAAAAACTTAAACAGTAAAGGCAAGGTGTCTTGCCTGGTAGGACGCCAGGTGTACTATAATAATTTATGTGGCACGAACTGCAACTTCGGTGTAACAACTATGCATGGTGACCTCTGATGGAGGCATAGACAGTTCCATTGGGTCCAGAAGGGTCGAATTGATTAGGGTGGAATTAAAGTAGTTTGGAATTGGTAAAGGAATACGAAAGATGGGCTGACTCACGAGAGGAGAAAAACCGTAGGAAGTTAAATAATATATTTAGTTTTAGAAAATATTTTATAATACTTGAAATATAAATTATTAGTCAAAATATGCTTTCAATTAAATACAAAAAATCTTAAGTCGTTTTTAAGGCAAAACTCTAAGTTTCGCTAAATAATATTTTAGCTAAATCTATATTTCCAAACATAGCTTTAGATGAATACAAAAATAATCATTTAAGGCAAACCTAATTTGAGTCAAAAATATCATTAGATTTGCGGTCAAATATTTTTAAATAAATATTAAAAATCTCGAAAATTTATCTAGGGTTCTAAAACTATAGTTTAAAATAAGGCCAAGCCAATTATAATATTTTTATAAATATGTGTATATATTTTTGTAGGCTTATTATACCTAATTATACCAAAAACAATTTCTAATAGTAACTAAATTAACCATAATTCTTAGTCAATAATACAAATATATATAAAATAATATTAATAATAATGACAATAATAATACATAGTGTACTCATGTACATATAATATTAATCATTAAAAATACTATTACTATAAAATAAAATACTTATACTAAAAACCAGAAATAACATAACAAAATAATAACAATAATAATAATAATAATAATAGCAATAATAATAATAATGATGATAATTTACAAAATAGTTAAACAATAACACAGTGGTTCTCCTCTTTCGAGGAGACCACAGAAGCAACAATAATAACCCAGTGCTTCAAAAAACCACAGAAGCAAAGTTTAAAAAAAAATTTGAGAGAGAGAGAAGCTAAGAGAGAGAGTGGAGCGGCGGGAAGGAGAAGAGATGAAAGTGAAGTCGTCGGCGGAGGGGCTCTCACCGGTCGTGGCTCGGTGGAGGTTCGCACGTGCTCGCGACGGTGGAGGATGCAAGCCCGCTGTAGCTCCGGTCCATGGGGGTTCTGAGGCGGCGCTGGCGATCTCGCCGACGGAAGGTCGGGAAGCTCGCCGGAAGGTTTGGGGAGTCGGGGGTTCGGCGGCGCTGGCCGCGTACTGATGGCTCGCGCGGGGGCTCACCTGTGGTGGTGAGGATGCGGCGGCGGCTCCTCTGCGAGCGCGGCGCACGGGGAGGACCTGGTGGCTGGAGGGTTTCGGCGGTTGGTTGTGGCAAGCACGGAGAAGAAAAGTGGCGGTGGCTGAGAAAGGGTTAGGCGTGCATCCGGGCGGAGGAAGGCCAGGGCGGTGGCGGGTGGCTTAGGCGAAGGCGGAAGAAAGTCGGCTCGATCGGGGAAGAAAGGAAGAGGGTTTTGCGGGCGGCCGGAGGGGAAGCGGTGATCGGTCGGCGGAGATACGGTAGGGTTCGTGGCCGGCGCGCAGCGTTGTGTTCCAGCGTCGCAGGATCGGGTCGAGCGGCTCGACGAGGCGGGTACGACTCATCGAGGGGCGGTCACCGGAGCTAGGTTTCAGGTGAGGAAGGTTCTTCCTCCTTTTTGGCTCTCTTTTTGGGTTGTTGGCGGTGGTGGCGTGGTGATGATGATGGTGGTGGTTTTGGGGAATTCCGGTGACAATGGAGCACTGGTCATGGTGGTGGAGTTTGGCGGTCGGGTTCCGGCCAGTGGCCTTGGCCGCGGTGGCGGTCCTGGTGGCTGGGTGCGGTGGACAGGGTTATGTCGGTGGTCTCGGCGTGGGTGGCTGCACGGAGGTGCTGTCGGTAGAGGCGACAGGTGGTGGAAAAATGGCTGTGGTCATGTTCAGGGTAGTCGGGGTGTTGGTCGTGGGGGTCTTGGGGATGACGACGTTGGTTTTGGTGGCTGAGATGGGTGTTGGCAGAGGCCGGGATCTATGAAGGAGAACGGGTGGTCGATGGGGTTAGGATAGGGATAGGTTTAGGGATATGGTATCGGGGTGTGTCCGATACGGGAAAATTTATGTACATGTAAAAGATGGAATAAGAGTATGGATATGGGCTCACGGACACGATGCACGCACGTTTGTGGTGGAAGAAATTTTGTGGAGAATGATAAAAAGTTGGAGGAGTACCTGCCTATTTATAGGATGTGGGAATTCCCAATTGGATAAGAATTAGGATTCATTTAAACCCAATTTAGATAATTCGTAATTTAATTTAAAATCAATCAAATCCAAATCCAAATCCAAATCCAATTTAAATCTAATTAAATTTTTTAGTTTAAATCAAATGGGATAAATCAAATTTTAAATATTTAACTATTTAAATAAATCCGTAAATTCAAATCAAGATTTAAATTGCAACCATAATTTTGAAATATATTTTTTCAAAAATACTATAAATAATAATTTCGAAAATTACATTATTATTTAAAAATAAACTAATAATTAATTATGAAATTTGTATGCACAAATAATATTTAAAAATATACACTTTTCTAGCATACCATTTTATAAGAATATATTTTATTATTATAACTGTCTAAAAAAAGCTTTTCATAAATAAAATTATAAATTTAGAATTTTGATAGCCAAAAATAATTATTATATATATTTTCTTGAAACTTATAAAAATAGGAAAAATATTTTTTCAAAAATGTGTACGCTCGCACATATTCGCACTCGTCGAGCAATCACGAAAAATAAAATTTCGTGCACGACATACAATATGACTACGCGACGTACAATACAAAAATTTTAAATCGGTACCAAATTTTAATAATAAAAAAATAGTAGAAATTTAGAGGTTTTACATAAGTACGAGTATAAAGGATCATGCCGGCCACAATGGAAAGCTATGCACAAGTAGTATCAGGTCAGGCTACACCCTACGTATAGCGAGGGTGAGTTATGCACAAGTAGTAAACAAGTGGGGTATTTATCACATAAACTCTAATAACTTCCCAATCCTCCGAATTGTATAATAGATTCAACCATGGCACGTCATGACATGGGATTCAAAGAGCAGGCTCCCAAATTGGTGTCTATACAATTACAAAAAATAATATCGAATAAGTACCAATATACCAGGTTAACTGGGAATAACATCTCATGACGAGATCCAACGTATACTAGTTCGTGTATCCTCATGTCGAAAATCAAGTAAAACACTACAACTGAACAGATATAGAAAATATCAAAGCAATAAAAATTATTAGAGAATGTACTCACCTGCGGTCCTGAGCAGTCAATATGAATCAAGGCTCAAAGTAGAGTCACAGACCTATATATGAGATATATATGTTAAATAGGGTTTAACAGTGTTAGACATAGTTTTCTAGTACGTGATATACAATCTAGGTCAAAACTAGGTCAAGTGTTGACTCACAGTTGACTTTTGATCAACTGGTCAACCCTGGTCAAACCCTAGTCAAATCTAGGTCAAATATTGACTCAAGGTTGACTTTCAGTTGAATTAGTAAACCTTGGTCAACCTTGGTTAGGTTATCCACCTACAAGTCATTACTTACCCTAAGGTTACCCTTTAGCCTATTATTACCTTATATATTTATACATATGGGATTACCTTATCTATCCTAGGAAATACACTATCTAGATAATAGGTAAACCATTACCTAGACTAATAGGTAAACTCCTATAACTAGGCTAATAGGTAATCACCCATATATATGGGTATACCTCTCTAAACCCCACTCAAACTCAAACCTCACTAAGTGGCCCTGTCTCATTCCAAAACCAAACCCCAAGCCTTAAACCTAGGCTAAATGGCCTAGCCATTCACAACTAACAAGGGAAATACCATTGCTACCAAGTAGCAGCAAGCAAGCTACTGCATTTGCAATGCAGCAGCTGCTGCTACATTGCTGCTAAAGTATTGCCAGGAAAGCAATGCCAAGGCAAAGCTACTACAGCTGCTGCATATACTTGCATTGCATTGATGTTGCTGATTGCTTTACTGCTAAAGCTTGCTGCTAAGCCCAAATGCTAAGCAAGGCAAGCCTGTGCTACAGCAAAACAAAGGCCAAGGCAATGCCAAGCATGGCAATATCTGCTCGAGCCAAGGCCAAGCTATAACTGCAGCCCTATTGCTAACTGGCCTTTTACTGATACACCACCACATGATACATATAAAATACACTCATCTAATACAATACTAACCATATCTCTAAGTAACATTCTAATCTAGACTTAACATTCTAACCTCTCAATCCCTAAATCTTACCGAACTTAACCTCTAATACATACCAAAACCTGATACTAACTAAAACCCCACTGGTACAACACTTAATATCTGATACTAACTTAGGATACTAACCAAAGAACTAACATCCTAACCTTTTGTCACGCCCCAGAACCAGAATACTGGAGAGCGGGGGCGAACATAACCAGCTACGTATATTGAAATGAAGTCCATCTCGCTATACGGTCACGGCTGTCTAGGTATGAGGGTTTACTACAAGCCAACAGTCTCTTACGGTCAAGCCTACTGTCTCAATCTCAAGCAAATAATATAATCACAAGATGTTAGACCACCAAATATACAATAATATATCAGCTGATCATGAAGCTAGTCGTACAAAATGCAAGGACTAGCAAGAGTTAAGTCATACATGATCAACCCTAGGATTTGTTAATCATGTTTACAGCCCATAGGCAGACAGTAAGTAAATGTGCATCGAGCTAACAGGTGCTCGTCGGCTAAACGCATCAAAGAATAATTTACAATAGAGTGAGCAAAACAAAATAGAAAATCCACTCGTAGCCCGGGTCCCTTCTAGTCGCCACCATCGGGCTGGAGGTTCGGTAGATCCTCGGGTGCTGCTCCAAAATTTGGCCACGCAAAACCAGTTGGGTCAAACCCCAGAAAGAGCAAGTGCCACAAAGGAGGCCACGAAATAAGAACAAAAGCCAGCATATCAGAACATAAGAAAAGAAATAGAAGAAGGTACAAGTAATAAAGAGTGCAACAGGACAATAAACGACTAGTGACGTGGGACCATTCCGGGAGCCAGGTTACAACCCTTAAACCAGACAAGGACCGAGGTTGTAACCATTCGCCTGAACAGTACTCTGTCTCTACCTATTTATTGTTAGAGATAAGTAAAACAAGCATGTACAAGAGTTCCAGGTACAGGGGCTAGACAAGACTTAGACAAGGCTGGACTCCATCCATTCATAATGCGGCCAAGCAATTACTACGGCTTACTACTTAACTAACTAGGGTTATCACAAGCCTTAATTACTAACAAGATTCAATGAGAATTTCCCAGTCCCAAGCCCTGCAGGCCATCCAGTTATCCTTCCGCGGATTGAGAGTATGGTTGGGTACATCGTCCCGGAGACGATATACCCTTAGGTGACTTAGAGGATGCAACACATGACAGTGCGCTGGAAATGTGCTCTACTCATTGGCAAGCTACAAGTCCAATTAAGAGCGCCCAGATAACGAGATTGCCTGAGACTGAAAATTCTCCATGAACTATAGTTTGATCTAGTCATTAGCCTAATCCATATTCAGTATGAATCTCTGACCGTAGGAACCAGGGAGTCACGTCCTAGACGTGATGCAAGACAAGACAAGTGGATTGCATAAACAAGCAAGTAGGAACACCCACGGTATCAAGTTGATTATACGAGTCAAGTTAGCCGTCGCAACAGCATCAAGATAAATCATGTCAAGGTACTTGTCAGGAGTGCGCCACGACGGGCCACTATCATGTCAAGTTGGTCATGTCAGGAGTGCACCACTACGGGTCACTGTCGTGTTATGCTAGTTCCTTGTCATACCATACCATGTACAATAGTCATTCCAAACATATTAAGTAAAATCAAGTTCATGGCAAAAGGCGTAAGGATATAAAATGGGCGTAAAATATCTAATAAAATATCAATATACAGGGCTATAGAAGAGCCAAGCTAAAGGAAAAATAAAACCAATTCTCCATGATTGGACAGATTGTGCAAGGGTCCCTAGGGGTCGGATTGCGCAGGAGTGGATGGCGCAGGAGTGGTTAGCGCAGGAATGGATGGCGCAGGGTTGAACTGCGCAGGGGTGAAGTGCGCAGGGTCCAAACGTGCAGGGTTAGATTACGCGGGGAGCCAACTGTGCAGGGGTGAGCTGCGCAGGGGTTAGATTGCACATGAGCAGACTGCGCAGGAGTGAACTGCGCAGGGGTTAGATTACGCATGAGCAGACTGCGCAGGAGTGAACTGCGCAGGGGTGAAGTGCGCAGGAATGGTTGGCGCATGGGGCTGAGCGCAGTTCGCCAAGGACAATCAGCACGGTCGGCGCTGCGCTAATGAGCGCAGGCCGAGAGGGGATGCGCAGTCCAGCACTGCGCTAAAGAGCGCAGGCTGCAGTCTTCTTCTCCAGGCCGAGAGGAACACCTCAAGAACACCAAAGTTCAAATCTTCATATCTTGGTCAAATCAAAACCAAATCTAGATTTCCAAGGGTCTAACTTGAGTAAAATTGAATTCTCTTCCACATGGAAGCATCAAAACCCAAAAAAATCCAACCAAAATAGATCAAAACCATGTAAATCCAAAAATAGTTAAAACTTAGATCTAGAACAATGGAGTCTCCAAATCACAAAATGTCAAGCACTAATGTTGATCATCACGGCCTAATCTAGCTAATGAACAAATAAAATATGGTTCTCATGTGGTGGCAAGGTGTATTTGCCTATGGGTGGAGTGTTGTGTAGAGGAAGGAAGAAGAAGAAGAAGAAGAAGAAATTAATGGAGGGAAGTAATGAGGAGAGAGAGTGTTAGGTGGGGATAATAAAGAGGGTGGGTTATGGTGGAATGAGGGTTGAACATAGGCTAAGGTGTTCCAATGCATGTTAAACCAAACCAAACTAAATTAAACCAATTCTCCTCCACAAAATAAACCAAGCCGGGTAAGACCCAATTACGAGAACCAAAATCTGCAAGTCAAGCCAATTACAAGTACATGCCAAAATCCGAGAAAATAAATACAGGTCTGAAATACATGCAAGCTTGACAAAATACGTATTCAGAATATGGGTGTTACACCTTTGTACCTACTGATACATGCTTTCCTCTCAAATGCTGATACATCAACCTCTAACTCCCATTATCTGATACTAATAATAAAAACATACATGATACTAAGACACATGTGTCAATGGCCAAACCCAAATGCTGCCTACAGTGCAGTCATGGCCCCTGAGGCTCTCTGTCTACTGCTATCCCGACCCCCATTCTCTGATACTCTAAAAAATAATACTAACCTGATACACTAACACTTAGACTCCCTAGGATACACTATAGGATACTCACTCTCTAACACTTAGGCTAACCAAGTGGCCATGTGAAATGAGCCAAGGGCCAACTACTGTCTAGCCCGATCCCTCCTTACTGTCTGTCTATGTAGACAGGGCCAGATCCTCTGCTGCAAGCCAAATGCAGTAATGCTAAGCCCCAAATCCAGTACTCACAAACCCCAAAAGGCAAATGCCAAACTCAAGCCACACTGCTGCTATACAGTGCAGGCCCAAATCCCTCATCCCCACTCTCTATACAATCTACCGTAACAGTCCACTTTGACAGTGAACACAACTCCTCTCAAAATCTAACACACACAATATATATAACATCTATCACACAGTAACACATATATATATATATGTATATATTAAAGGAAAATACTAGGGAATCAATCTAAATGCCTAGCTAATGAAAAACCAAACTATCCAAGGGCCGAAAACTGAATACAAGGCCAAAATTGGTCTATTAGGCATTTTAACAAACACTTCGGGGGCTCTCCTCGGATTTCTCCAAGGATGGCACAAAAATTCCAAATAAAATGCACAAAAATGAGGGTTAGAGCCTTGCCCATCTCCCTATGGGTACCCCTAACCAATGTGGGTGTTTCTACATGTGTCATGCATGAAAAAGGAGCTAAAACTATCAAAATACAAGGGTTTTACCTATTGGGTGGTTGATTTCCCAATGGAGTCTTCTATAGATGCTTTGTGTCAAGTTTGACACAAATTCCTCTTCCTTTGAACTCCTTCCTATGAGCTCTTCGGCCTCCAAGCTTCTAGCCTTGTAGAATGATGGTTTGGGAAGGTTTTAGGAGAATTTGGGGGTGTTTTGATGGAGGGAATGAATGAAAATTGAGAGGATTTGAAGTGGGTCTCTATTGGGGTTTATGGAGGCTTCCAAATAAAGAAGAAGAAGGTTTAAATGCATATAATGACCAGCCAAGAATGGAAGCCCTAATCCCCTTCTAAGATGTTTATTTTGCCTTCTCAAGTCTTCATGAACACTCTCATAATTAAAGGGTTAAATGAGCTCTAAGTATGGTATTAATTTCTAGTCTAAACTAAGCCTAACATGACTTAAATGAAGCTAGTTGTGTTCATCCTAGGTTATGGGGTTAAGTGGTCATGACCAGTCTAATTGGGTTCACAAGTTAATATTCAATTAATAGGCTATACTAACAATAAATGAAACCTTCACAATATTTAATTCAATTAACTACTCAAGCAATATAAATGATGTCATTTACAAAAATAACCCTATCTAGGATTGTGGTAGTGACAAATCTGCTCT
Source organism: Iris pallida (assembly GCA_029216955.1). Classification (NCBI taxonomy): domain Eukaryota; kingdom Viridiplantae; phylum Streptophyta; class Magnoliopsida; order Asparagales; family Iridaceae; genus Iris; species Iris pallida. The sequence goes on from JANAVB010030814.1 coordinate 8,634,195, forward strand.
CCTAAAAAATTGTCCTTGAAATTAGAGCAAACTAGCACAAGAAAGACAAGCAAGAACAAAGAGAACAGTTGCTCAAGGCTCGGTATCGCTCCCGCATGTCGTCCTTCCTTTCCCAGGTAGACTCACCTGGAGAGTGATGCCTCCATACGACACGAATCAGGGGTATAACCTGGTTCCGAAGTACCTTCTCCCGACGATCCAGAATCTCTATAGGCTGATCTGGATTGTTGAGAGTACGCCCCACCTCTATCTCGGAATGATCTAATACATAGCTAGGGTCGGCCACATACCACCTCAACTATGACACATGGAACACGTTGTGAACTTCCTCGAGCGTAGATGGCAAGTCTAGTCGATAGGCCACTTCACCGAACTTTTCAAGGATAGTGAAAGGTCCGATGAAGCACGAACTAAGCTTTCCACCCTGGCCAAAGCGAATCGTGCCCCGTATCGGAGAAATCCTCAGGAATACCATGTCGCCAACCTAGTCACAAAATAAGACTCAGCACAGAATCCTAGCAAATAATCACAAGCAAGCACAAACAGGAAACTAAAACTATACCTCAAACTCTAACGATATCCGGTGGCTATCGGCCCAATGTAGATGCCTATCCTGAGCCACCAGAAGTCTATCCTTGGTCAACCTGACCTTCTCAGCTGTATCTGTAGTGCCCCGCTCCTCGCGGTCCACTATGTAATACCTACGGCTTGCTGACTCAGTCTCGAACTGAGTATTTGGGGAAACCTTTGCCGGTATCGATTGATCACGGATAAAATATAATGAACCTTTCCAACTGATGGATCGGCTTCTATTGAAATGAGTCCAATAGTTTTCGTTGGATGTTTTCTTTCACTGCTTGGTTTTGATGAATGCATTTTCGTGTTGGTTTTCGATAATTGGTTTTTATTGTTCGCTTTCATCGCATTTCGTATTCATTTCGAATCTTGATAGAAAGAGACCGAAGTATGCTAATCAACTGTTGGTGCCAATGTAGGACGCGTGAATTGTTCGTGAACGGTGCATGAAGTCCCTCCTTCTCTCAACTAAGATTCATCTTGGTGCGTTGCTCTAACCGGGCTTGCATTTATTTGTATGCCATAATAAAATTGATCTCTAGTCCACTCTGTTGCCTCGTTCATATGCTCAACGATACCACAATAACAAAAGATAAGAGAAGATAAATGAATCGAATTGATGCTTGCTCAAGTGCTGCTAACATCTGTTTCAATTGAATGATCATATGCTCTGTTGCTAGTAAGCTATAAAAGTGTAGACATGTGCAGACGTACTTGTACATATTGAGAGGAATAAGAATAAGGCATGAAATGAATATGTCATATATCTATTAAGACATGAAATGAACGCGTCCTAATCCGTAAACAAAATCTGATACATCTGATAGAACTGCTAGAGCATGTATTAGTCTCGAACAACTTATATCCAAGGCGAAATTTGTCTCTCGGGTGGTATCTGGTGGTACCTGAAACCACTCGGCCTAGGAGAGATTAAGAGCACCCTGAGGTAAAAGAGACCTCATGTTAAAAGGGTAGCCGACATCTGAGTCCTTAGCGACGTGCTGAACCAAAGAGTCACAGCGGCTAATCAAGGGAAATAACCCCGTGGACCATCATGTAGATAGGCCACATGCATGACCCTAAGTATGAACTTCAATATCTGTAAGATTGAAACATGAGTTATTCGTTATGCAAATTGTGCTAACATGTCTTGTGCAGGGATGACTGTCGGCGGTGGGTAAGTTAGTTATGTAATATTCTTCTATCTTGTTTCTTATGAATTGTTAAAAAGAACCTAGACAAGTAGAAAGAGCACTAGTAAATATATAGCTTCACATGTTGAATTAGTGCAGATATTTGTGAGTTTCGACGAAGAGCCGCTCGCTAGTACATGATGTATGCTGACCCACGTTGTGGGCATCCTTTTCAGAAAGCAAAAGAGACAAGAGGATTTCAAGTGAGGCATTGAAGCTCGTCTAGCCCAGTAGAGCTCGTGGATTACCTCAAGCTTCGGTCCACTCTGTAATACCTACGGCTTGCTGACTCAGTCTCGAACTGAGTATTTGGGGAAACCTTTGCCGGTATGGATTGATCACGGATAAAATATAATGAACCTTTCCAACTGATGGATCGAATTCTATTGAAATGAGTCCAAAAGTTTTTGTTGGATGTTTTCTTTCACTGCTTGGTTTTGATGAATGCATTTTCGTGTTGGTTTTCGATGATTGGTTTTTATTGTTTGCTTTTATCGCATTTCGTATTCATTTCGAATCTTGATAGAAAGAGACCGAAGTATGCTAATCAACTGTTGGTGCCAATGTAGGACGGGTGAACTGTTTGTGAACGGTGCATGAAGTCCCTCCTTCTCTCAACTAAGATTCATCTTGGTGAGTTGCTCTAATTGGGGTTGCATTTATTTGTATGCCCTAATAAAATTGATCTTTAGTCCACTCTGTTGCCTCGTTCCTATGCTCAACGATACCACAATAACAAAAGATAAGAGAAGATAAATGAATCGAATTGAATGCTTGCTCAAGTGCTGCTAACATCTATGTCAATTGAATGATCATATGCTCTGTTGCTAGTATGATATAAAAGTATAGACATGTGCAGACGGACTTGTACATGTTGAGAGGAATAAGAATAAGGCATGAAATAAATATGTCATATATCTATTAAGACATGAAATGAACGCATCCTAATCCGTAAACAAAATCTGATACATCTGATAGAACTGCTAGAGCATGCATTAGTCTCGAACAACTTGTATCCAAGGCAAAATTTGTCTCTCGGGTGGTATCTGGTGGAGCCTGAAACCACTCGGCCTAGGAGAGATTAAGAGCACCCTGAGGTAAAAGAGACCTCATATTAAAAGGGTAGCCGACATCTGAGTCCTTAGCGACGAGCTGAACCAAAGAGTCACAGCGGTTAATCAAGGAAAATAACCCCGTGGACCATCATGTAGATAGGCCACATACATGACCCTAAGTATGAACTTTAATATCTGCAAGATTGAAACATGAGTTATTCGTTATGCAAATTGTGCTACCATGTCTTGTGCAGGGATGACTGTCGGCGGTGGGTAAGTTAGTTATGTAATATTCTTCTGTCTTGTTTCTTATGAATTGTTAAAAAGAACCTAGACAAGTAGAAAGAGCACTAGTAAATATATAGCTTCACATATTGAATTAGTGCAGATATTTGTGAGTTTCAGCGAAGAGCCGCTCGCCAGTACATGATGTGTGAAGCAAAGACAACAAAGGGATTTCAAGTGAGGCACTGAAGCTCGTCTAGCCCAGTAAAGCTCGTGGATTGCCTCAAGCTTCTTTTTCTTTTCTAGTCAAGTTGCAAGTTTCTTTTCCTTTGAAGGTGACTTTTCATTCCAGCATGTAATAAAGGAATATGATGTATGGGCATTGTGACTATTTTTAAAAGAGAGTTTTAAAGTAAATTATGTAGCCAAGATAAGACAAATATGAGTTTGCAAAGCTTTGTACTTGTATTCCTATCAAGTTTATCAATAAAAGAAGTATTTCTATTTCAAATCTCTGTGTCCAATATTTGATTTTCTGCAATGAATGGGTGCGTGTGTGTATTTTTGCTTGACTAGTTATTTTGTGCAGGTACATAGCCATGTGCAAGCACAACTTAGGCTTGTACGGCATCACGCCTTAGCAAGGACGAACTATCCCGCTGGGATCCAGGCAAGACGGACGACCCTAGTAGGATCGGGGCGTGACAACATCCACTACTATCGCTGTGCCAAGTGATACCCTCTCGCCGTTATCGTCCCATGACAAGGGAGTGTGACACCTCCGTCCGTATAGAGCCTCGAATGGCAACATCTCTATACTGGCTTGATAGATGTTGTTGTAAGCAAACTCTACCAGAAGGAGATGGTCCTTCCAAGAACCTCCGAGATCTAACACACAAGTGTGAAGCATATCCTCGAGTGTCTGAATGGACCTCTCTGACTGTCCGTCTGTCTAGGGGTGATATACGGTACTGAACTTGTGCTGGGTGCCCAAGCAAGCCTACAAACTCCTCTAGAAGT
>JANAVB010030814.1:8643263-8648263 GCA_029216955.1 Iris pallida
ATATTGACTGGATAAGATCCTAAGATAAAACTATTTCTACTAGGTTAGGGTAACCTAGAATAGGATTCCTTCCAAGTGGTTGTGCTATTTATCATCGGATGGGTTAAGTGAGTTTCTTAAACCCAAAATGCGTCTTCTATGACTTTTGTGTTTAAGTAGCACACGTGGACTCCATTGAGTGGCATACTAGTGGTATGTGGGTTGTGGGCTTCGTGTAGATCACAACCATATATTGGGTCGAAATGTTTGAGTCGAGTTGAGTCTTTAATTGTAATCGGGAAGTATATCGGTATTATGGTAAGGTTTATAGGTAGTCTTTTTTGACCTGAAGGTCGTATCCTAGAATAGAGTACTAGAAGAGGTGTTTGAGTGGGGACATGATATGTCTACATAAAGGTGGGTCGTCTATGTCTTGTATGTGAAATTTGTTGGAAGGTAACAGCTGGTCTCATGCTCCGAATATTAATGACACGCCCGGGGACACAAAATGATCTAATGGAAAGTGGGAGTCCATGGGGCACTAATTATCATCCTAATGGAAATTATTCTAATCAATCAGTAATCCTCGTATACCCTAAAATTTTAGAAGGCTTACAGTCTACTCACCTTAGAAGCTAGGACAAGGTTTTAGGAATAATAAGGTTAGAAGAATTCCAAAGTCTGGATATTGTACCTCGACTCTTGTTAATAAAGAATAAGGCACGGCGTAATAGGATACGGTAGATATAAGTCAAGTCAAGGAGCATTTCTCAATAAATAGAATATGAGTGTGTACAATGACATATGGTTGATAAAATAGAATGATATACTCGTCCATAGTTTACAAGAGTTATCGACGGGGTGACCAACTCTAAGGCACATCATATGAAAATATTTCTACAACTGAGTCATGAATTTCTATTTGTGTCAAGCCTGCCAGACTATTGTCACAAGGGTTCTAGTGGTATGGGCTGTAGTGATCATGTATTATTGTTGATAACTGGTAGATCATAATATGACAGGGTATTTAAGCTATGGTATTGGCTAAGCTAGTGACTGTGGTGTTCCAATACTAGTTAGGTCTTAATAATAAAATTTACATAACTAGGATAATATTTGTTGAAAACCAATCTCGGGATGGGTGTCTACCATAGTCATGGTAAATGATTGTCCTTACCTTTGTCTATTCATCTCATGTCTAAACTGTGGGCTTTGGTCGAGGAAAGGTTGGGTTAAGGCTTAAAGGTTGCTAGTTAAAGCAAGCTTCAAGCAAAAATTAGAGACTCACACAATTGGTTTCTTGAGAATAGATAGTCTCCTTGGTTGGCATTTTGACTAAGGGTAAAACCCTAATCATTCTCAAATTCAGATGGCTAGAAGGTCCCAATAGTAGTTCAGGGTCGAAAGGAGAACGAGTAACTCAAGGTAAGGTTCTAGTCACATGGCTGGATGATGGTAGCTATGCTTGTGTATACAACTATCATAGCCATGGGGGATATTCTGTATCTATCTACCAATTACGAGCTTTCGTCTTTCCAAATCAGTGAAAGACAAAAACAATAAAGAGTTCAAGAAAGATGTCACTGAATACAATTACGTGATTCAAAGGCGAATGTATAATTTAAGAGGAATTGTCAATGTAGTCGCGGATGAGATCCTAGATACCTCCATATCTCAATCCGTATGGGATAATCAAATAAACAGCAACCAAATGCATCAAGGTTGATTAGACCATAATACACCGATTCTGGTTAGGCTATATGTTAGTAGACGTCCCCAATAAACATATGCCTTGAAGCAAGCTCGATAAAAGAGTAAGCTTGCAAAACTAGGCTGTAATAGCAGCATTGGTCAAAATAGTTAAAATACAAGTATGCAAGATTTTTGAAAGGAGGCACAAGTAGTTCGAGTTTTGTAAGAATCAAAACCTTACCTGGTGTTCTTACTTATACAGCCATCCTAGTATCTTCTTATCCATAAGGCCTTGGTCGACTAATGGATTATGGACCTCTAAATTCTATAGTCTAGGTAAACCTATTAGTGTCAGTCAATTACCTCGTTAATATCACAAGGACCACAGAATGCTAGGTTGGGAGACATGCTACCCAACCTACAGAACTTTCACTAGTATTGCCTTTGGATCTTATAGGACATACAGGGCATTTTTCTATCCTTTATAGTATCCTAAACTTGTAATCACGTCTGAAGTTATTTTACCGAGAATTATGCCTCGCCCGTATACTCTGGCTGTGGTAAACCCTTGGCTCCGTTATTCAGATGTGATATGCTATCAGATACTCTACCTTGTATTGACACAAGGTCTAAAGAGGTCAATGAAGACATAGTTTTAGCAATGTTCCATAACCTACGATTCTTTGAAATAATTTCAACTCTATGGGTCGTGCCTCGCAAGTGCGCTGCTGGCTACAGTGAACCCACACTCTCCATTCTCAAGTAATTGGCGACAGTGCGTTGTTGTCTAGCCATCGCAATCGTTAAATTACTCCAACTATATTCCTAACAACTTCAAGGAGCTGTTAGATATTCAAACAGTTGACTATGATAGAAAGCGTAAACATCGGCCTATAAGTCTCAATCCTTAAAGTAAAAGATTAATCGGGGAGGAAGTAACTGAAGACAAGAGAAGTAAGAACATCCTAATCTTATTTGATATGTATTTCAAATGGTTGAGGGAAAAACTTGAATCAAATCTGCCTCGAGATTCATACACGAATAACAGAATCAGAAATTATAAACTAATTCCTTACGTCAAAATATTTTAGATAGGCAATTCTAACTTATGATATAAGGATTATATCTATAGGGCAAAAGAAAATTGAACAGTTTATCAAGATTAGAGCCTTAATTCTAGGAAAGCCTAACTTACCAACTGAATAGTATATCCATACTGGATCATATCGTCATATCAAAAGTAATAGTATATCTATAGAGATCTGGCAAGATATATAAATTTAATAATTCTTTATAAAAATTGCATGGCCTATCTGACAACCTTAACTACCCGACGGTCAGTTTGGAACAAGGGACTCCTAGTCCTAGTCATTCTCTTAAATCAATTTAACTCTAAGTTGTGAATGAGCATTTTCTAGTCGTAGGCTTGCAATAGTACGACTAACTTAAGTACCATCACGAGTTCGTATATTTTGCGAAAACTGACCTGTATGGGCCACCACAAAAACTTGTCACGACCCGCACCCGTTTTTCGGATACGAGATGTGTCCAAGCCAGCCTACGCCGCAGATTCGACGGTAGAAACGCTGTCAAGGCCAAGATGTTTAAAATCACAAAATATAACATTTACTGCTCATTCACATTTTTAAATCGATTACAACATTTATAATTAGAGGAAATACAAGGTTCTTACATTTAATGAAACTGATACCACATTTATCTAATCTCTAGGTTTGGCCTGCAAATACACCTGAATCTCCCACTTCTAAAGAAGCTACGGCTAACCTAAAAAATGTTGGTTTCGAGTCAGCAATGGAACAAGCACACAAATCGACGACAATACGAAACACAATAGAATTCACAAGACATGAAAATAACATATGTGAGATAAAAACTAGAAAGTAACTGATGTAATGGCAAGTGGTGAAGAAAACAAGAAAACAAATAAAAAGACAACTATCTATGTGGTTTGAAATATCAGTTTCGACATGTGAACGGCTAGGGGGTAAATCCGGCACCCTGCACGTGTCGTGTGCAGCTGCTATTCTCCACGAAAGAACGAGGGATAGTTCTGGGTTCCACATGTCTACTAAGATATTCCCCCTCCCAACTAGTACTCATGGACTTGAACAAGTCACGAAACACGAAAATACGACAATCAAAAAATAATGTATATAGAGATCCATGTCACTAAATTCGTGTAACAATGTGTCAACAAGCAAGATAACATATGCATAAACATGAAATGGAAAGACTATTATGATTCGAAGGCAATCAGAAAGTGCACTTGCCTGAGGTCCTAAGCTGGTGAAACCGATAGTACAACCACTCAGATGAGTCGCTAAAGTCAACAATACAAAAGTTCTCCGAATACTGAAATAGACATTACCAACATTTTTAGAATAGTCAAATTAGCTAGGATTGCCTATCCTTAAGTCGAATTTTGGACAAAAGGACAAAACGGTAATTTTTGGCCAAAACGATATCCGTCGTTGGACCCGCTTTGCACCAAAAATTGTGCAAGAGTCAATGGTCTCTAAAGTCGTCAAACTATATGTCTACAGATTCGTTTTGATGATACGAACCCAATCGTATGTTCAAATTTGGATTCCGACAGGCCGTGCACAAAATTGCCCGTTGAGTCGGATCGTAGGGCCCGCAAAACGGCGATTCGATCAACTGTCTCAGAATCTGACCAAACTTGGCATACAGGACCAAAAAATGATATGGTCCTGTTGGCGCAAGTTTCGTCTCGATCTGATGAACGTGTACAAAGTAATTATAATATTTGCACAGAGGTCGATACGGTAAATTTCGATGGATACGCATCAAATTCGTCGCGCACACGCAACCAATTTGAATTGTGTCAAAGCCCACACGTCCACGAAGTCGATATGCACCTCTCGATGCTTTTGGTTCGCGACCACGTTGCCCAAATTGGCAGGACGCACGTCGTATCGAAGGTTTTTATTGAAATTCACTATTTTAAAAACTGGTTTTTCTCATTTTTTAGGTACAGATTTCTCTGTATACAATTAATAAAATTCAAAACTAAGAAATAGGTTCTAAAGCCCTATATGTTGTCTAAATTACCCTTTAATTAGTTTTCCTAGACTGTCGATGGATCGACAATGAATCGCCTTCCAACAGAGGTGTTTGGACTGATCCACTGTCCTGTTTCGGGAAGGTTTTTCTTCGACTTTGCGTCGATTTATCGGACAATATGGTGCATCTAATCATGATGTATTTGAAGGGAATAATAGGCATACAGGTTGTGAACATATCGGTCAAGTAGTTTTCAAACGATCTACAGTACGCGATGATACGTC